>SNQJ01S0031817.1:101627-118333 GCA_010110895.2 Picea sitchensis
TCACGATTTTCTAAATAAATGGATTATAGGTATTAACATTAGGTATAATCCATTTATTAAAGAAGCAATTCCACCTATTGGCTAAAAATCAATAGGTTGGCTTACTTATTGAAGGTCGGGTTATTCTTAATGAGCTACACAACACATTTCCAAGCTTCTCTTAGTTTCAAACCATCTTCGCGATTGATGTTATTCACAATTTTTTCAATTTTCATTGCTTCTCTTGTTTTTCTTTTGTAGTAATGTGGGATTGTAGCCAATACTTTAGAATAATCAAGGCACATGTCGTGATTAGTTTTGCAGGAGTATTCAATATTAACAGATTTCTTAATTCTTTCATACTGAATATCAACGATATGTTCTTTCAACTTAATTTTGATTGAGTTATCGGTTTCACCAATGTACATTTTTCCACAAGAGCATGGTATTGCATAAACCCCTTGATGAAGATATCCCTAACTTGGTTGAGATTTGTCTTAAGTCAACATTCTATAGTTTTTGCGATGAAATATGTGAACAAATAGAAGGAGTTTCCATGGGTTCACCTCTCTCATTGATTGTAGCCAATATATTCATGAAGAGCTTCGAGAAAAAGGCAGTTGACTCCTTCCATTTTAAACCAAAATGGTGGCTTAAGTTTGTAGATGATGCTTATAGTAACTAGCCTCATGGTGAAGATAGTTTGATAAACTTCACTAACCATCTCAACAAACAATCATAAAGCATTAAATTCAATGTAGAAAAAGAGGAAAAATATTGCCTTCCCTTCTTGGATGTTCTCACCATGGAGAAGCAAGATGCTTCTTTAGCTCATCATGTATACAGGAAGGAAAAAACATACTAATATATACCTGCATGTTGAGTCCCATCACCATCCTGCACAAAAGACTAAGATAATCAATACCTTAGTGACCCGTTCCACTAGGATTTCTAATAAGAACCATTTGGAGCAACAATTTAATTATCTCAAGAGAGCCTTATTAAACAATGGTTATACCATAAAGCATATCAATGAAGTCATTCAAAAGGATCGGGGAAATAGAACCAAGATTGGGGAAATAGAACCAAGATCGGGAAAATAGACTATGAATTTCCCAAGGTTACTCTTCCTTGCATCCATGGTACTATTGATGATCCAAAATGGATCCAGGAAGGCCAAAATCCCAAAGTTCTTGGAATTAGATGAAACTAGTGCCATTGTGTAGGGCTCGTCGTGTCAATTCCGACCATATATTTTTTTCGAAAAAGGACACCGTATGGGAAAGTTATCGCATTCTGAACTTTTTCCCAAACAAGCAAAAAGTCAAAGGTCAAAGTCAACTGGTCAAATGTTGTACCACTAACGTGGCAGACGATGTCAGCATGACATCATGATGATATCAACATGACATCATGATGGCATTAGCAGGGTGATGTGGCAACACTAGAAGCTTACACATGTCAGTCTTTTTTGGCATTTTCAAGTTGAGTTAGCACTGTACAAAAGTGACATGTGGCACTATATAGAAGTGACACGTGGTAGTTTGGATGCTGATGTGGCAAGGTGACACATGGAAATACGAATGTTGACGTGGTAGGGTGACACATGGTAGTACGGATGTTGACGTAGGGTGACATGTGGCAGTACAGATGTTGACGTGGCACTATATGGATGTTGACGTGGCACTGTACAGATGATGATGTGGCATTGTATGAACGATGATGTGGCATGTTGACATGGCTTGGGCCAATGATGAGGTGACACGTGGCCCAATGAGGAGGTGCCACATGGCACCTTCTGGAAGGTCAAAGAGGTTTGGCAGTTTCAACCAAATCTGGCAAAATCCCTCTAAGTTTGGATGATTGTCGCTAAGTTTGGCTAACTCTCGCTAAATTTGGCGGAGTATAGCTTATTTAGTCGGGCACAAAAAATGAGAAAAAGGAGATTTTGGCATGCAGTTCGATACTGTATGGATCTGACATGGCATAGCATTGGGATTCGTGCTGAGGGGAGGTGTTGAGGGCCTGTTCAGAAGTGAGGCGACTTCATACTCAAAAGTTGCATAATTTCGAGGGGGATTCGAATATGGCTTATTTTTTTGCATCCGAGTAGTTGAACATAAAAGTGCCTCCAGAGCCCAAAATGTTGAGCCAAGCATAGCTGAGTTGAAAACATAGACAAACTTGTGCCGAATTTCGTTATCAATCTTGGTGTTATGGTTTGTTGTTTTTACTTCTTACATGGCTACAACATTCTTTCATTAAGCTTCTTCTCTTTCTTATTAAATCCTAAATGGTAAAATAATTCATGCATAAACTTAACCATAGTCTTTAAAGATCAATTACAGATCAAGTGGTATCAGAGCAGGTTGATAATTGGTTGTTTGAGTTTGCATGATTACCAGGGAAAAGCTAAGTTGTGGTGAAGGAAAGTTTGTAGAAGGAGATCTGGAGATTGGATCAGGAAAGAGGACATCTCAAAGTGAGAATATGGCATCAGAAGAAGGACTTTCTCAAAATGAAATAGAGTTTCAAAGAACTTTCTTTGTCATGTCGGAGATGGTAAAAGTGTTGTATGATGATTAATTGGAACGGAAGAGACCGGTTCAAGGGGGATCTTCAAAGCCAACCAAAAGTGAAGAAGGAGAGGACCCTCCAGAATATCCTCATTCATCTCCATCATCTTCTTCTTCAAGTACAAGTTCAAATTCTACTACAAGAAAACATTCTCATAAACATAAGCCTGATATGGCTGTTGTATCCTTTTCGCCACTTGGATGAGCAAAAGAGGGACACCTACAAGTACAGTTGGGTCAACTGAATAGGACAAAAGTTAGTGCAAGAGTTAGACACATCAATCACAAGAAATAAATAATCAACTAAGCTAATAACAACTAAAGAAACAAAACTACAATGCATAAGGAAATTAGAACCAAAATCAACCAAAAATTTGACCAATATTCATGCCACCAATGGATAGATTGTATTAGTGGGCAAACACCAAAAAGAAAGGGAGACTTATGGGTCCCCTCTTCCTCCAAGGGAGGGCTCTTGAATCCCCTATGCGAGAGATCTTCTTATAAATAAGAAACCAAAAAGGAAATGGTGAAGAAATCCAAAGCTCATTCCCTCAATAGGTGAGGAGAATGGCTCAATGAAATGATGCTAGTATGCTCTAAAAAGGAAAGAGGTTCCTTGTAGGAGAATAGAGGCAACATAACAATACAAATAGATTCTTGAATTCATAGTGCACCCATGGCCTCTTTTTATAGCAAATCTTTGAGGCATTATCCAACCGGTCTTTAGTGTGAACAAGGGGCCCTTTAGGGCACCCTTAGGTCTTTGACTAGCCCCCCCACTCGGATTCAGCTCGGATTTGAGGGTTAAATCGACTTGGGAGATGAACTAGAAGTGGGTGAGGGGACGAAAAGAACCATAAATTCACCGTTTTCATGAGTGCGTGACTTTTATCGTACACAATCGTGCCTCGGGCGCATGTGCGCTTTTCTGACGTTTATGACTTGCGCATGTGCGCGTGCCTCCTGTAGTTCTTCTGCACATGTTAATTTTTTAACCAATTGTATAGTTTCTGCCTATTTGGAAATGCATTTTTGAAGCTGTGGGTGAACTAATAGGGGTTTGGAGATGTTGGATTCCTGTAACCATTTGCGGACGAAATTTTAGTGATAATAGATGCCCCATGAGGTGTGAGGTTAGGAGCATATGTATAGTCGAAATACATCAATGTTTCTTCTACCGAGAGTACAATTGTAAGAAAGAGTGTTGAGAGGAATTGCAAGAGCGACCCATTGGAGGGAGAGGGGAACTTGTGGGGCCCAACCCTTTCCCAAGGTGTGGAAAAATAAAAAAAATTGTATACAAACGAGGCGGGCATGCCCCGTGCTCGTGTTATGTAACTCAAATGTGTAAGACAGTAATTGAAGTTGTATGCTGATGTAGATAACTGCAGCGCCCTCCGGGACGGTTTGATAATGGCAGATGACAATTCTAATGATGAACATACTCTGAAAAGAGGTGATGACACTTGTCAGAAGTGTTGATGATTCACAGGCATTGATAGCCCAACACTTTTCAAAGGTCTTCGGCTAATATAAAACAACTGCAATAGTCGCAAAGTAAGACCCACTGTAACATGGGATGGTGTTGAAGTCGAATACTATGGGGGTCAACGACAACAGAGAGCAATGATGGTTCTCCCTGTGTCATCTTAGACTCCTCATTGTATAGGTAATGAGATTTAAGATACTGTCGCCCTTCTGGAAACTATGTTAATGTCGACAAAAAAGGAGACGCGACCCCAAGAAGAAAAGGGCTTTATGAAATCCACTGGATGAGATCAAGAACTGATGAGATACATGGACGAAGTCAAGATGCAGTGAGACTCTAGACTGTCCTTGGTTGGTGATATATGTGAAGTATGAGTGGCAACAACCGTGAAACTGGATCTAGTGTCAGGGGGACGACTAGACATGGGTTTAAATTGTGCCAGAGGCATGACAAAGTAGACAAACTAAGAGATCGAAGGTACATGGACAGTGGGATACTCAGGGTTTATGGACGATGTCAACAAGCGTAGAATGTAAAGGAATGCCCCAACCAAGGGCGACAGGGGTTGCTTTGCCGGAAAAGGAAGGTCTCTAAAGGCGACAACAAAAAGCTATGTAAATGCTGGAAACGAAAGGCTTTGTACAATTACCAAATAAAATAAAAAATAAGGTGGGATAAACGTACAGATACAGAAACAGGTGCCCCAGTGCAAGATGGCTTGGCTTGTGAGGGCACAAGTTGTATGAGAATTGGCAGAGGGTGGGGGATCCATGGGTGGGTTTCTATATGAGGTAAATGAATGGAGGGAAATTTGCAGATGGGCAAACTGATTGTGGATGAAAGTGGAAGGTTAATGATACTGCGGTGGTGCAGTCAAATTAGAACCGTGAGGAGATATCCTGGGAGTCCATTAGGAAAGCTAGCAAAAATGAGGAGAAGGAGTATGTGGTTGATTGTCGAACATGCGTAAGACTAACGAGACTCCCATCTCTAGGGGGTGAAAGCAACATGAGTGTCAAAGTACCAAAGGAGACTATGAATCGGACAACTCATGTAGGAAAGAGTGCTACTAGTTGACAGTACTGAAATGCAGCGGAGGTGATAATACTGTAGAGCCGGATGTGAGGATCCTATAGGCAAATGTAGGAGGGTGTGACTAGGAGATGCAATTGATATTCAGAGGGAATTATTACATGCCAGTGTCGATCATATACCTGAAGGGCCTGCGTTGATGCAGGATGACCATGTACCTGCACACATGAAAACCGAATACCCGACGTGAACAATATCTTAAGAGAAAGAACATATAACAGTTATTCGATAATTTTGAACATGAGCATGCGTACCTGGGCGTGATGTGAGAAAAATGCTCCCTAGGGGCCGAGGATGGATGGTGACCCGGAGAATGTGACTGTGTAGGTGGCGGCATCCTAATCCCGTGGTTGAAGATAGATCGGAACACGGACGCTCAGAGCTCCTACAATTGAGCATGGAAGATTGGCAAAATGGACTATGTATAACTGTAGGGCCCACATTGCCACCTCATTTGTACATGCTGCCATAGTTAGTTGACGAGAGGTTTTGAGAGGAGATTTGGAGATTCTGGGAGTTCGAGCAAGTTGATCCAGGATTAGCGAGAGCCAGGTTAGTGGTCTCATCCTCCTACATAGTAATTAGGATTGCTTTTTTGGGCAAGGTCGTACGGAGGGTCGTACACTGGGGTTTTGTGAGGGTGGGCCCCCTAGTGCGCGGGCGATCGAAGGATTCCCACGGGTGGGTGCGCGGCTATATAGAGAACAACTATGCATGGAGGCACGTGAGTAAGGGAAACACGTGCGCATTTGATGTGTGCTTGTTCAAGAAGAGTCCCGCACTTGTGTGCAACTATTTCTTTGTCAGTTACGCACATGTGCGCAACTGTGGGGTGAACAGGTGTGCATGAATGCGTGCCTATGTGTGTGTGTGTGACAGGTGTGCATGGATGCACAACTGTGCGAAGAACATGCACACATATGGGCGCGCCTATGGGGGTGACAACCACACATATGAGGCAAAGCTGGGGGATGAAAAACTTGTCTTTTTTGAAGTTTTTGTATGAAGTGTGATGGATGATCAAGTGTTTTTTATGTGAATACAGGTGATCAGTGTACGATGTCAGTTCACTGGAGGGAGAGGGACTGGGAGTGCCTCTGGGAGTCGATGAGGGATGATGAGCCAGGTGTTCAGAGACCTTTGGCAGCCTGTGGGTTGCTAAAGTTCTTCGACTGCTCACTGCTTCGGGCACAGGAGTACATGTTGCAGTTTTTGATTTCTATGTGGAGCACTGAGATGCAATGATTCATTGTGCGAGGGGAGCAGCTGACATTCTCTGCAATGGAGGATGTATGTTTCTTGACCGGGCTCCCTTTTCGGGGGAGGGCCCTACCTGCTGAGTCTCAGTTGTCGGGGGAGGCACACTTGGCAGATTTGGCCCGGACTCACTGTTTGGGGGAGGATTTCATGTCTGGGTCGGTTGTTCAGATTGAGGCGATGGATGCACTGGTGCATCACTGCTATNGGGGAGGGCCCTACCTGCTGAGTCTCAGTTGTCGGGGGAGGCACACTTGGCAGATTTGGCCCGGACTCACTGTTTGGGGGAGGATTTCATGTCTGTGTCGGTTGTTCAGATTGAGGCGATGGATGCACTGGTGCATCACTGCTATGGTCATGAGGATCTACGGATCCTTATCTACTCAGCGGATCAGTGGTGGTCAGCTGAGGATCATGTAGAGGGCATCGGGTGCAGAGCATTTTTCCTGGGGCTTGATGCTGCACACCAAGATGATGGGGCGGCTTAACTGATGTCGGGCTGTCGACTCAGGGGATTTTGCCTTTGGGTCGATCTTGGTGGCATGGTTCTTGGAGAGGGTGCCCATGTTGTGCCCGAGAGTTTTATTGGAGGTGGCTGCTGCACGGGAGCCACGATTGATGCGGTGGGCATCAATTTTGGTATGACATGGGAGTGGGGAGGGTGGCCATTACTTTACAGCTGATCTGGCATGTGTGTGGCGCCAGATGCCACAGATCATACTACAGTTCCGATATGCTGGGATGGACTTCCGGCATGACCCGTATATGGTTTTACCTCCTGGAGAGGTTTGGGACCATAGAGGTATGTTAGTGTGTTTCATGTTTTGTGATTTTGATAGTATAGCATACGGTGTATGTATCGATGGATGTTGATGCTATCGTTTGTTTGTTGTGTGTACAGATGTGGGGCCGTGAGGCCGAGAGGTGGAGTTGATTAGAGCGTTGGTTCGTTAGGGACCAGTGAGGCCGTCGCGGGGAGATCCGCAGCTAGGAGAGAGACGACAGAGGGATGAGGTGGGTGTGAAGCCAACCGGTGATGCGAGTGCTGGCCGAAGATGCAGATTTGACGACCATGGTGCAGGGTCGTCAAATGCACCTCAGGGAGTGGTCGGTGAGGTGTTTGAGGATTTTCGTCGTCGATTAGAGGCGGTGCTACAGGGAGTGTTTGAGGGCATGTGGACTCAGATCCAGGACGAGGGAGTCCTGGAGCAGTGCGTGGGCCTTATAGAAAAGTTGCAGACCTTGATCCACAGAGCAGTTGTAGCGGGGGCAGTTATGACTGGGCGACTGCCCTCAGGACCTGGAGGACCCCTAGCTGGTGGGGCACCTCCTTTAGATAGAGGAACTCATGGTGGTGCTCTAGAGGCACCGTGAGTGCTCTCTGCGAGCCCATTTTTTATAGGGTAGTGTGACACCTATTTTGTACCTATAAGGATGAGGGGGTTCACCTGCCTATGAGCGATGTACACGTTGTACTATTTTTTGTAAACATTGATGGCACATTGATCGAT
Source organism: Picea sitchensis (assembly GCA_010110895.2). NCBI lineage: Eukaryota > Viridiplantae > Streptophyta > Pinopsida > Pinales > Pinaceae > Picea > Picea sitchensis. Next base: position 109,535 of record SNQJ01S0031817.1, read on the forward strand.
ATATATATATATACATTTTTGGGACCTTTCTGATGTTCACATGTGATGATGTTTTGTGATGCTTTTTATGATGTCTAATCTTATATGTTGTGACAGACTTTTGATGAGTTATGTATGTGTAATGGTGTCTGGATGTGATAAATTCCAATCTAAGACTAGGTTAGCCATATTATCTACTATTTGATTGAATTGTCATGGAATATATGTAAATGTAATTGAATCAAAATGTCGAGAGAAGAGTCTAACTTGTAGATATTTGCGGAAGAGGCAAGGATTGCGGACACGGTACACATTGTTGAGTTGCAGGATGACAAGTTGGGAATCTAATAAGACGCTAAGGTGATGAATATGGCGGTGACAAGCCTCGGCAAGGAGGCGAATGATGGTGGTGTATTCTACTTGGTTGTTGGTTGCTGAGCCCAAACATATGTCGCTGGAGTGGAGCAGTTCATGTGAGGGGGTATAGAGGGCCCAAGTGGCCGAAGCGAGATTCTGTGTCGAGCGGCTAGCTCCGTCAGCATAACTGATGTGGTAGGCCGATGGAGGAGTCATATGTAAATATCACAAATGGTAGATCAGACATAAGGCATGGCGGGAAAAAGAAGATTAAAAACTCTACAAAACGTGTACAAAAAAGAATGAGCCTAGTGTAGAATGAGTATGCTTAGGCGTAAAATTTCTTTAAGTACAACCCGTTGATGGGTTCTTTGAGAGGATAGTCTTCTGGAGAGGCCAGGATGTAGGCACCTTTAGTGAGGCAGTGTTGGATGATGTAGGGTCCATGCCATAATGACTCGAATTTGCAACGCCCGAGGGTATGGTGAGCAATATCGCAGGCAAGGACGAGGTCTCCTTCGTTAAATGAGCGAAGGTTAACATGGCGATCAAAGGTGGCCTTCAACCATTTTTTGACTGCCTCATTGTTCTGTAATAAAGACCGACGATCTTCATCCAACGACTCTAAGTTTAGCAAGCGCTGCTCCATTGGAGAAGTGTCAGATAATAGCTCGATAGTGATGCACAATGTGGGAATTTCGCACTCGATGAGGAAAGTGGCTTCGACCCCATGGATGAGATGGAATGGTGTAAAACCAGTGGTAGTTTTAACTGCCGTGCAATAAGGCCATAGTGATGAAAACAACATATGATGCCAATTGGTCTTATGTTTGTTGATAGTACGTTGCAACATGGTTTTGAGGACCTTGTTGACCGCCTCTACCTGTCAGTTGGACTGAGGGTAGTAGGGTGAGGCGAATTCGTGAGAGAAGCCTAACTTTGAGGAAAGTTCAACGAAGAGCTCATTCTCAAAGTGTTTGTCGTGATCAGAGACTAGCTGAAGTGGTACTCCGAAGCGGGAGATGACGTGATTAAAGAAAAAACGCATCACAGTGTCAACGATGTTGTTGAAAGTAGGCATGGCTTCGACCCATTTGGTGAAGTAATTGACTGCCAGGATGATGTACCTGTGTCCATTGCAAGATGGAGGGTTGCAATTCATGAAGTCAATGCCCCATTTGCAAAAGGGGCTGACAGTGATGACTGGGTGTAGAAGAGCGGGTGACGCTCGTGGTTTGTTTGCATAAAGCTGGCATTTGTCGCACCGTTTCACGGCGTGGATGCAGTCGTGAAACAATGTGGGCAGAAGTAGTCTGCTCGAATGATCTTCTGGGCAATGGACATCCCTGAGAGGTGGCCACCCCAGGCGCCCTTGTGGCAATCATTCAAGACTCTGACGGCTTCGTCGATGGTCAAACATCGACGGAGTATGGTGTCGACCCCTCATCGATATAAGATGTCACTGATAAGGAGATATCGAGGGGCTTGATGGAAAATGCACCGACGATCGTCTCTTGAGAGGTCAGACCCAAACTTCTGTGTTCGGGGATAGACGAGAAGGTCGCCATACCAGGGGTCATCCGAGGGGATGTAGAAGAGGTGTTCGTCAGGGAAGTCTGTATTGACAGGCGAACTAGCAGCATGTGAGGGAAATGTGGTGATGAGTTCAGTGAGCACGAGCGCTTTCTAGCTTTTGGGAGTTGAAAACTCTAGGTTGTACTTTTGAAGGATGGCGATCCATCTGGCAAATTTGTTGTTAATTTGTCGCCCACTAAGAAAGTACTGCACGGGGTTGGAATCTGCCACGACTTTGGTAGTGCAAAGCAAGATATAATGACATAGTTTTTGGACTGTGAGGGCAATTTTTTGCTCCTGGTTGTATTTCAGGGGTGGTCTTGAAAGGTTTTTACTGATGTAGTAAATGATGTGTTCATGACCATCATCCCCTAGTTGGACGAGAACTCCTGCTACTGAGACGATTGAGGCCGATAAGTAGAGGATGTAGTCGCGATCATAGTCGGGTGAACTAATCAACGGGGCGTTGGAGAGTGCCACTTTTAAATCATCAAAAGCGGTTTGGGCATGTTCATCCCATCGAAATGGGATATCATGACGCAGTAGGCGAAGAAAACCGTGCGCACGAGTGGCATAGTCGGGGACAAAACATCACAAAAAGTTGGCTTTGCCTTGTAGGCTTTGCAGCTGGCGCAAATTTCGGGGTGGTAGAATTTCGATGATGGCTTGGACCTTGAGGGGGTCCACCGTGATGCCGTGTTGGGGGATTATGAACCCAAGGAGGCATCCAGCAGTGACGGAGAATACACACTTGAGGGGGTTCAAGCAGATATTGTATTGATGACATCGTTGAAAGACAACTCATAAGTCATCTAGATGTTGCGTTCGTTTCTTGGATCGAGCAATGAGGTCGTCCAAGTAAGCGAGGATGATGAGAGTGAGATCATGGAAAACATAGGTCATGGCTCGTTGGAATGTCGCATCGACGTTCTTGAGTCCAAAATGCATGACACGATACGCAAAAGTACCCCATGGGGTTGTGAATGCAGTTTTATATTGATCTGCTGGGTGGATATGTATTTGATTGTAGCCAGAGAATCCGTCCATGAAGGACAAGGCCTCATGGTTGGCGTAGTCATCGATAATTTGGTCGATGAAAGGCGTAGGAAAGTTGTCTTTGGAACAAGCGTGATTGACATCACGAAAGTCAGTGCAAATGTGAATGATGTCCTGTTTTTTGTTGACAGGATTGGGGTTGGAAACCCATGATGTGTATGCGATGGGGTATATGAAACCGGTAGCGCGTAGTTTGTTAATTTCAACTTTGATGGTCGTTGCTTTGGATGGGTGCAGTGGGCGTTGCTTTTTTCGTATAGTGGTGATATTAGGCCATGTGTCGATACGATGTTCAACAATAGAAGAATCAAGGCCGGACATCTCTATGTATGACGAAGAAAAAATGTCCCAGTATTCCTGGAAGAGAGCTTTGTAAGTTGTGAGTTCTTCCGGGGAGCATGCGACGCCAATTGTGATTTCCTCTATGATTCCTAGTTTGACGAAAATGACAATTTTGACAGTGGGGGAAATGTTGGCCATGTTGTCGTCTTCAAAAGCATCGGGGGTAGGGATAGGGTTGTTGAACTAGTCTATATGTCCCGATGGGATGAAATCCTTAGTTTCGATTGTGCATATGGAGGCTTGACTAAGGGGGTTGAAGGCTTCCTGTGAGAGAAAGAGCGCTCTGTGGTGGAGCGCATTCCATGGGAAATTGGGTGTAGTTAGTTCCTTAAGGATCTCTTTGTCACAGTGGAAGGTGTGTGAATATAGGTGATCTAGGGAAGTAACCTTGGGGACTGTCACCATGTGATGGTATTCATGTGGTGAAGTCGTAGAGGAGGTATCGTGAAGATGGTGCGATGGCGTGCTTGACATAAACCAAATGTTAAGATATGCGGGTTAAAAATTGTGGTCGGTCGTAAGATTTCCGTGGGGAAATGAACCGAAGAATTTGGGGGATTTGGGGGCAAGTCCTCATATAGGTTGTCCATGAACCATGGAGGAGTGGGAAGTGCCTCAGGCTCAAAAGAGAGAATATGAACAATATCTGGAGAGGGAGTAGGGGGAATCACTTGTATCGCAGGAAGTGAGGGGTTTGGAGGATTTTGAATAAGGGTCGTTTGACGACGTCTGTATTCAATGATCGTAGGACACTGGTATGTGAAATGATCAAGTGGTTCACAAAGAGAGCAAGGGAATCTCATCCATTCATTGACTGAGGTTGTGACATAATGGATGTCGGTGACTTGAGTGTTTGATGATGCAAATGGAGGAGGTTATTGCTGAAAGCTTTGGCGTACTACAATTAGCGTCTGTCGAAACTGAGGTAGCACAGGGCAATGGTGGGTGTAATGGCCATACTCCGAACAGATGGCACATGTGAATTTGGTTCGCAACCCTTTACTGCATGTAGTAGGGGATGTGGTGGTAGTACTAGATGTGTTGGATGAAGCGACGGGTGATGTGGTTGCTCGAGGGATTTAGATTAAATTGTGTAGCTCGGGGAGAGAGGGACATCTATTGGTGGTGTGTCCTTCTCTCTCGCATAGTGCGTAAAGAGGTTGAACTTGGGGAGGAAGTGGAGTGGTGGGCTCTTTCTTCTTCCGCCTGACCCCAGCTGTGGCGATGGGGTTGGCAGGGGGGGTGAAGGTGGTGTGGTTGTAGTGATTATTGGAATCTGCATTGGGATTCCCTCAGTTTGGGGAGGGAGGGATGGTTGAGGAACTATCTCAGGTGTGTGGAGATACCAAACCAGAATAACAATCACAATGTTAGGAAGGGTACGCGTTGTGACTACCTGGAAAGCTTGTATGCCCGGTGGGGGGTAGAAGAAGGGGATTTGTGTAATGGCTTGGGGGACTGCCTCCCAAACTAGGATGTGACCATGGGGGAGAGTGAAATAGGGAACAAGTGGTGTCCAAGGGTTCTCAGGGGGTTCCTAAGGTAGGGTTTCTATGACTAGTGGGATGTCAGAGAGTGAAGAAGCCTTGGTGGGGGGAATGGTATCTCCAGTTTCCATTCCATCAAAATATATGACACACAATTGTGTTGAGGGATGTATGAGCGGTGGGGCTCCATGGTATATCCCTAGCAAGGATTGGTCTTTGAAAATTCTGGGGCCCATCTCGATGAGTGGGTAGGCATCGGAATTAGTGTGGATGAAAAGTGGGATGTTATCGATGTTGGAAGAAGGGTATCATCGTTTGAAACACAGAAGAGGCCACAACCTTCATAGCATACATGTAGTTACGTCCAAACAAGATGTTGTAATCAAGCAGGGCGTCGATAACCTCAATGTCAATAAGAATGGTTTTGCCCCGGAGTTCAATGGGGACATTTTGAAAGAGCCCTTTAGGAGAGGATGGTCATCCATCTTAAGCTCTCAAAGTGACGGCGGATGGTATTAGCTCGGGGGAGCCAAGTTTCTGTCATACGGTTTTGGACATGATGCATGTGGATGCACCTTCATCAATGATGCATCGATGAATTGTGATGTTCCAAATTTTCACTGGTATCTGGAATGCTACCAAAGCAGGGAGACGGGGTTCCCCACAGTCTAGATCAAAATTGATGAGTCTAGTATCAACATGGTTGACTACACCCAAGGTGGAAAGAAATGATTTCCGTTGAGTGGGACAGGTTTGGAGGACTTCCAAGACTGACATGGCTGTAGGATATTGTGCCAAGTCATCGACCAGACTGTAATCGTGTGCCGCCCTAGCCTGAGGGTTGTTGACATTCTGCCATAATGGGATGTGAGGAATACGAAGGGGTGGTTCAGTGCTAGGGTGTGGAATCATCAAAGGTTGCCCGACTGTAACTAGAATTGTTTCCGAAGTGGTGGGGGTATATTCAGGGGGTGTGTTGTATTGACGATTGCACGTTTGTAGGAGAATTTCTTCTTCACTAGTGAGGAGGATAGTGCGATCTGCCAGATTCCCAGGGTTTTGATACTATCCCATCTGTGGTGGGGTAGGGTGTACTTCTTGCTGAGTATTCATCACACCTTGATGTGGAATAGGGTTTTGCAACACCGCCGAGGGTGGTTATTGTAAATACTGTTGTGGGGCCTGCTGAGGGACAGGTGACGTTGGAGGACGTGGCACATTCATGGAATTTTTCATCCGTTTGAAGTTGGGAATTTGGGGGCAATGGTGAGTATAATGACCATGCTCACCACAAAGGGCACAAGGGAAGTTCGTCCAGAGGTTGTTGTTGTTCCTCCCTTGGCCTTTGTTGTTATTTCCCCCTTGGGGGTTCTGGTTCCCTTGATTCTGGTTGCCCCCAACAGGTTGGTTTTGTTGGGGGTTGTTTCCCCCTGGTCCTAGGTTATTATTGTTTCGGTTTTTCCCTTTAATTTTGGCATTATTCGACTGATGGGCCAGATTTTCCGTATTCAGTTGTTCAAAATTTTGAAATTGTTGAATGGGGGAGGGTTGAACAAAGTTAACCCCAACGTGTCGTTGTCGTTGTGGAGGATCAATGGGTTGTGGAGGACCAAGAAATGGAAAATACAGATTATTTTGTGGTAATGATCCGTAGGGTATGTAGGAAGTGCTTTCACTCGTGCTCAAGGTGTAAGCCGAGGTAAAGGGGGTACGAGAACTTGGTTGAACTGCAGAGTGCATCATTGGTTCCGACGCAGGTCCACTTATGGGTGGAAGGGGAACAATAGTGTATGGTTGTTGATAAGGAGGAGGAGGGTAATAATGGGGTCCTCCATACACCAATGGATGTTGGGGTGTATTGTACATAGGTGGTGGTTGGATGTATGGATTGTGGTGTGTTGTGGTACCAATCAATCCATCTGCTGAGTGAGACATCCCAGGTTTGTCCTGGCCGAATGGTACAGGTCTCGAGGCGCCAGGTAGTACTGTATATAAGTATACCGACTGTGAATAAATGAGCTCTTACTGTTGAGCCTTGTTGATGGCTTCCTCTTCACTTTGGGGGAAGGTTGAGGCCACATCTTTGGCAAGGAGAGGGACGAGTGATCTGAGAAACTAATCGAAAAATTGTTGTTTAGTAGTTTCTGCTTTGCATAAACCATGTTGCCAACGCGATTCGTGAATGTGGTCGGCGATATGTGTGACTGAGGTTTGTTTAAACTCAGAGAGTAGTACTAGACCATTGTCATGGCAAATTGGTAGTTGAAAGAAGGTAAAAAATGTTTTGTCCAATGATTCAAAAGTCACATGGGACCTTGATTTTTTGTCTACATTGTTATCAGACTAATTGGTAGGTGTGGACACTAACATATCTCCCTAGATCCACCTGGATCTATAACAAAACAGGACATGAAACGACTCTTTCCCTAAGTTGTAATCATTGAATCTGTTAATTGGGAGGAATACGTGACATGCCTCTATATCACTTTCCTTATGTCTCTGTTGTTGCCACTTCGCTCCGGTGCTCTTGTGAGGTCAAGTCCAAGACAACACAAACCAATCAAAGTGAAGATAGCAGAATGTATTCAATGTCAACTTATGCATATGACCAAGGAATTACACAATAAAGTAAGAGTGACTTTACGGGAAGGGACATGCCGTTATATCATATTAATTGAAAGTAGAAGGTTGATCTGGATTATTTTCGACACGAAACGAGATCAGAGATATAGTAAAGAAATGCACAAAGATATCCCAGATATTCAATAATATAACAGAAATGTATCGGAGATGCAACCATAAACACAGATATACAGTAATACATGATTTCTATTAATGAAAGAAATGTATAGAGACTGTAAAAATACAGAGTGGAAGACTCGCTAGAATGGTGGCAGCTTATCTCTGAGAAGAGATGTGACGGCTACTCGCATTCGCAAGAAGATGATTACAATGAGGCTCTGAAGGCCTTTTTACAATAAGTAGGAATGCCAAAAACCCTAGACACCCAAAAACCTAACCCTGGGAGATGAAGCGCCAAATGTCATGTGGTCCCCGTTTGGGTAAGTGAGTACATCAACTTCCCGGTGTTGTAACTTTTGCATACGATCTCCGTTTTAGGCGTGTGATAGCTCGTTGGAAAGGTATTGTCGAGGAGATTCATTTTGGGGGCTCAATCATACTTTCAAATATCATTTAGAACCTTGATCTTGAAAAACCTTCATTTGGGCCCTCAAAATGGCCCCGGAAGTTAAAACGTGCTAAAAATAGTAAATTGCCAAAATTGCTAGAAATTCGTATTGAGACATTTGGAAAAGGTGGGTGGCCACCGATATCCACCTGGATCAATCCTCTCTCCTTAGGAAGAAATGGTCTCCATTGCGTTGAGTTCCCGAGGGAGAGGGCAAAGCGTTTGCTGGATCTGCATTTGGGTGAGTTGCTTGTATTGTTGGAGACGTCGCGCTACTCAGTTTGTGGAAATCTGTCACAAACCTATTGCGGTTAAGGCTACTCAACAAGTCGAGATACATGAGAGGACGATGTGCAGAAGGAATCTTTGCACTTTGCTGTAGCCTTGTCGACCTGCTTCTGTTGGATAGAAGGTGCTTGGGGCAACGCTGTAGTGGTTGCAGTATCCTTTTGTTCTCCTTTTGAGCAGATTGTGAAGAAGCTAAATTTTGCAGTATGAGATACTACCTTGCGACACTTTTTAGGTGGAACAGTAGTAGGAACTACCTCTGGTATTCTGTAGAGATGACCCCCCAAAGTAACAATGACACTACAGGGTCGAGACTCATAAACAACATGGCGTCTACACATATATGGTTGGCCCAAGAGAACATCACAGACATCCAGTGGGGCAACATCACATAATGCCTCATCCTTGAAGGGTTGGATGCCGTATGATAATTGACACTGTTGGTTGACACGGAGATCTTGTCCTTACCAAAGCCACCCTATGTTGTAGGGCTGCGGGTGTGGTGTTGTCGACAATCCCAACTGT
>SNQJ01S0031818.1:55665-68872 GCA_010110895.2 Picea sitchensis
GGGACAAGCATTCCCTAGGGCAGATTCATTCTCTCCAGGTTGCACTTTGTTTAGTGCCGAAGGAATGGCCCATATAGGTGAATGGTCCAGGCTCAGAAATCAGGACAATGATTCTTCGTTGCTTGAGAAGAATAGTCCAAATAGCTCATCATTGATGTTTTACTTTCTTAGGGAAGATGTTTTTCTAGGTCTCACAGATGTGAGTGGAAGAATGGCCTAGATGATTTAGTTTATATCATAACAATGTTTTATGTGAAGGTTGATGATATGACTATTATAGAGACTGTATGTCTTTGGACAGTAGATGTATACTACTGTGGTGGATGTGTTCCACTAATTGTGACTATATGTCCATGATCACGTATCTGTGTGCTACTTGGTGTGGTATTGTACCATTGGATTGTAGTTGTGTACTACTATGGATAGACACAGTTGTGTTCTATTGCATGACATTGTTCTTATTGCCTTGAAGACTATCAATAGTGTTGAAAATGATTATCAACTAGATGGGTGATCAATGGACATAGATTTCCCAGACGAAAAATGGTTCAGGACATTTATTCTTCTAGGACATATGTCCGAATTAGAAGAATGGCTCTTATGTCACTCTGTGGAGTGAGTGACTTATCCAACATCATGTTTGATTACTCATATGGAGTATGGTTTGGAGAGATGATGCAGCTGATGACACTAATAGTGATGATGGTGCTCATGATCTAGTTATGAGATAGTCTATACGACTATGTTGATGCTACCGGGTGAATGCTATGTTTGTGCTCAAGACCATTACCTTCAAATACTTCCCTAGCTAGGAGGGAGTGTTGATATTATGGTAGCTGCAGGAGGTATTTGCCTCCATGTGTAAACCTGACAAGAATGGAATATTCCGGGAAGCAAGAAGAAACCCTAATTAGTTGGCTAATAACCCTAGAAGACAAGTTGACTCAAGAGGATAATTTGTATTAGGTTATTAGCCTCCAAGAGAAGAAGTCGACTAAAGGAAATATTATATACTAAGTAAATAGGCATCCAAAATGAGAAGTCGGCCTAGGCAGTTTGCTAGTTTTAGTATAAATATAGGAGGCTAGTCTTCATTCTGACAGGCATTCTCAGAACTGCAGAGACAACACTTGTGCGCACTTCAGTTGGCCAGTTTTTGCGCAAGTTTGGAGGAGAGTTTCCATTACAGTTGCTGTAGCTAGTAGATTTCGGTTTTGGCTCGGACTCTCTCTTGGTTATGGTTTGGAATCTATGATCAACTCTTGTTACTCCTATTTGGTGCGCTATCCTTGGAGAGAGGTGCGCTACCTTGTTTGGCTATTTAGCCTAGGGTTTGTTTCCAGAATGATTCTCTGTCAAGGTTAAGGTGCTCGGGGGTGGCTTCGGCCTATGGTTGGGTGACAATAATGATATTGTCTGTGGTTAAATGAACAAATCCATTATATTATAACATATGGGAGGTGCGAAAACCTAATTCATATAGGGGCAACTGATATTTCCATGTCTAGATCAAAACTAAGAGTCTAGTGGGAAAGGAACATTCCCCTGGAGCCCATGAAGTAGGGACCCAATTCGAAAATCAACCCCCTCCCCTCTTTCCTACTAAACACATACAAATAATAATCTTTACCACAATAAACCCTAGAGATATAGCATGGAACATCCCAATGCTCTCAGATCCAATCTTGGATTCCTCGAGAGATAGCCCTAAGGCACATGAACCTACCTAATAAGCCTTTCCCATGCAAAAAAATGGCTTTCTTTTTTGCCTATAAAAATATAATGCCTAGTTTGGGGATGGATCTTTCCCTTTTAACAAATTTTCTTTCCCATGCAACAAAATGGCTTTCTTTTTTGCCTCTGAAGACATAATGCCTAGTTTGGGGATGGATCTTTCCCTTTTAACAAATCTACTTTTCATTGGACATTTCTCACTAACATATTTAGAAAGTCGGATCAGTGAAGAAAAGGCTTCCTCTTTAGTATTAGATGGTGCACCCATGGTAACCAGAGAAGGAAATCACGAAGGCCACGACCAAGGTGTATAAGGCTCAATTCCGATGACTAGGTGGATCGTCCAAGACAAAGATAAGGCTTGAATTCAAGCATTCAACAACTTATTCCAAATAGGGAAACTCCCTGCGCCCTTGAATGTAATGGCACAATTTCTACAAGAGATTCAGGTGGCGGTGGCTATGGTAAACCCTATCCATAGACACCATCTCTTAATATGAATTATCAATGGGTTGAGTACACTCGTTATGGGGAAGTGTAAAGAGTATTTCATTTCTTCTATCAAAAGGAATGCCAATCATCATTTTCTCTCAACTCTCTTATTTCCATTCACTTCATTCATGTCTATCATTCTTATGTTCATGCTCTAGACTTTTCATGTTGCATTCTTTTTTGCCAATTGTTATCACTGAAATTTCGTCCGCACATGGCGACAAGAAATCCGCATCATCAAAACAGCAATGAAGTCATTCATGGCACTGAATTAATTTCACAGTAGTCCAGAAGGGTMAAAAACTATACAAAGTAACCAAAAATTGAAGGGMGCTTCACAGTAGTTTGGTGCGCGCGCACATGCGCAGRACAAGAACGTACTCTGCGCGCATGCGTGCACGACGTGCGACTGTCAACGACAAAACACRCGCACCTGCTAAAACAACGCATTTATGAATTGGCCGGCCTCTCAACCGCTTACGGACCGGCTCCMAATCTGATTTGACTCCCAAATYCGAGCCGAATCCGTAGGGTAGGCGGGTTAATGACCTAAGGAAGCCCTAAAGGGCYCCTTTTCAYACTTTGAAGAGGTTACATAATCGCCCGAGGATYTGCTATAAAAAGYCRTGAAGATACATTGTTTTSRCAAGGAATTTCRGGMATTGTTATGYTGCTCAKATTGTTAAGGACTCATTCTTTAAYGAYAACACATCGRMARCATCRYYGGGAGTTMTTTCACTGCCATGCTCAGTTCTTCTCATTGTAAGGAAAGCAAACTTTGTGAGGGCCTCAAAGAGCCTTCCGTTGGGGGAAGAAGGAACCACAGTTCTCTTCCTTCATCGTGCTCTGATTTCATCAATAGACCAGCTCAAAACCATTGGTGACATCTGTCTTTTTATTTTTTGGTGTTTGTTGTTTCTTTTCACAGTTTTAATTTGTTTTCAGTTGATATTAGCTTGTAGTTTGTTCTGTATTCTCTAACCTTTCTTTCCATAGCTGTCATGCCCTGCAAGACCCAACAGGGCATGTAAGCACCCTCGATTTGCTCACCAGGTGAAGAATTGGGTGCGAACACCAATAATTAACCAATCTGGAAATTGACCAAATGAACAATGTGAAAGAGGTATTGCAAACATTGGGTGAGAGATAGATAGTTGTAGATAAGCATAAAGATTGAGAAAATTGTGAATCTTTCAACCACTATATTTGTTGCTCCTTGGATGCTTGAGAGCCAAGTATTATTTTGTAGGGTATTCTTAGAAGGCATTCAATAATTTGGACTCTTTTGACTACACAAAATAAAATCAAAAGGGAAGAATATTCTTGAGGTATTGTTGAGCAAAGAAAGGGAAGATTGTTCTTGTGTAGTGTAGTGTAGTGGAGGAGAGTGTGATTGTTGTTGGATATTTGGATGAAATGGTGAGGGCGCTATGTAACAAGTGGTTTAGCTTAAAATGAGAGCATATATGTTGGGTCGAGAGAGCTAGAAGCATGTTGCTTGGTTCCTTTTCCTTAGTGGTGATTTGGGGGTGGTATCTGCATTGGATTCATACATTTGGGTGGAAAATTGCTTGCATGCAACCAGTTCCCTAGACTTTTTTTTTTGTAAAAAGATAAATGTTCCGTATTTATTTAAAAATATGCAATTTAATGTTATTTTTAGTTATGGAAATAGAGGTATTTGCATGTTGTATGTGTGCTTATGATGAATTACAAATTTGGGCACTTTGTTTCCATGAACTTTGTTAATTCATGCTTGTAGTTCCATTGTGTTTTAATCACTACACTTGTGCATGAATTTTAATTAATTTTGGGTCTTTGAATGTCAAAATTTAAAGTCCCTTTAGTGGCTACCCCTATCATGGTGGGAGTGTTGGGTGAGAACACCATGGTGTGGTATTATAACTCAACATCAATGTTGGGCCAATTTGGCCATTATATGAGGAAGTCACAACATGAGTTATAGCGATGTGTGGTCATTGGTAGTGTTTGGGCATGTGGAAATCCACAAAATAGTCTCAGGTGAATTGAGCATTCCATCCTTGTATAATTGAATCTACCCATTATCTTTAATTTCCAAGAACACGTTGGTGATAAACAATGCTAAACAATGAGTATCTATTTGCTCTGAAGAGAGATCAACAGAGGGAGATCAGTGGTAGAGATGGATTCATGACAATTAGCATTTATGTAACTTAACGGGTGGCACTTTGTTGCAAATGACCAAGATTGCACCCATCAATCTAGATCAATGACATATGATCCCCCGTGATGTTTTGAAAAGAGCTTGAGGAAAAAGGTCCTTGTTATTGTGAATGGCTGAGATTGCATCCATTGATTTAGATCAACGATCCATAATCACTCACACATTTGGGAGTGTTTTGGATGAAGAGGTACATATTTTGCCATGAATGATTGAGATGACATCCGTGAATCTAGATCGAAAACCCATAGTGGTTCATGCATATTGGAAAAGTCTTGGGAGGAGAGATACATAATCGAGAGGTACATAATCAACGTGAACTACTAGGATTGTACTTGTGAATCTAGATTGACAACCTAGATCACATTGGCAAAGGTTTCTCTCTAGAGTGTAAAAGAAGGAAACTATGGAGGTTGATAAAAGAGGGCCTCGCTGCCCTATCAACTTAGGAAAACATGTCACATGGAATGCCCACAAACATAGTAAGGCCTAAGGAACACATGAAGGTGACTAGATGACCATGAAAAGGTTACCAAATTTGACACAACCATCACACAAGGGAGAATTATGTGTGGTCTTCTACCCATGTAATAATTGCTAACCCATGAAGACATGGACTAGTGTGTTTCTTATGTACTGCTTTGGTGTATTTCCTGCATACTCCCTGCAATGACATTGTTTCTCCATTGACCCCTACAACACACCCCAAGAATTTGAAAACCCATCTGAAAATTTCCTTAAGTGAACACTAGGAAATGGGGAAGGGAATCATGTTCTATTACATTGATTATCACAACTAGGTTAAAAAATATATAGTAGAATCAATATGTTGATAATTTTGTGGTCATCATTGTCATCTAATAGAATTGTTGTTGTGCACAATTCTTGTATTTCAATCTGGTTATTAACAATGGCAATGAAATTGTAGAAGTCAGAACTTCTAAAGATTATAACGTCTAGCTCCAACATCACAATTGAACAAATTTACAATCATTGGAAAGCTCATTCAAAAGAAAAGAGAATTCAATACTCAATTATTGTAGCGATCGATTTGATTCATCAAAATAATTAAAATAATATATACTTAGACTTGGTTGGACCAAGAAATTTCCATCATGGAGGATGCACAAAACTCTTATGATTTCAAAGCATATGCCATAAGTGAAAACCTGTACGCTGGAAATGCAATGGTTGATTTGAATGGGCACATAAATCCAGAGACTCCAGATATTGCAGGGATTGTGAAAAGATTGACGATAAAGCTTCAACATTGTAAAGAAGAAAATGAAACAGTGATCAAACCCCAAGAAGAGGATAACTAGCTAAATGAAACAACATTTCAAAGTTTGACAGACATACAAAGACAAATGCATCATGCAAAAAATTCAAATAATGTTGGTAGAATTAGGAATTGTTCAAGGAGTCGTTCCCATGGGAGACCCCATAGTGAAAAAAGAACGTCTCGAAATGGGACATATAATCCATCTTTGTCAAAATCCTCTATTAGTAAGGCATATGCATATGTAGACTCATTAAATATCCCAAAATCTTCTCCGAGTTTCGATGAGAGAAAGAGGTGTCTTAGAGCTAACTTGCAAGGACAATTTCAAAAGGCAAAGCCACCTACATTTGATGGTGAGTTTAAATTTTGGACATGTCATTGAGGATTGGTTTCATTGGATAATAAAATATTTTCAAGTTCACGGCTCTTCTAGGAATATGAAAGCCAACGTGTTCACATTTTAATTAATATGGAAAATCTTCTATTTGGTAGGATCACCTTCGACAAGTAAATAAGATCAATGAGAGAGATTGTATGGAAGCAATTCAAGAATTAATTTCAATGGAAATACTCTCTAATCATTATAGTGAAGGTCAAGAATGAGTATTCTATGAGTTTAAATCATTATTGGAATTGTTGAGGCATGTCAAATATATCCAAGATGAGAAGGTAACAATTCAATGTTTTTTAAGTGGATTACCTCAATTCTACATGGATAGAATTGAATTCAATGAACCTCAAACACTTGAAGAGGCATAAAAAATCCAAGCACTACTATGAACATAACAAAAGCAAACCAAAGTTCCAAAATACATGGAAGGATAAGAAAATAGAAAAACTTGACCAAAGGAAAAAGAGGTTCAAGCCTCCTTACGTTAAAAACCAACAAAAGAACCTCTAATGAATTACTGGAGGTCAATTCAACCTATTTGATACTAGGGATGTGGAGAAGACAACATGTACATGAACTAACTTCATTTAAAGGACAACAATAAGAATGTTCACAACATTCAGGAGGCCACTCCTGTGAATTATGTGGCACAAAATATTCCTTGTATTTATGTGACATTGGAAGACTGCCAAACAAATCACCAATTAGTTGTGGTTGAAGTTGAAGGTAAGATTACTAAGCAATCCATTTCCATTTTAATTGATCTAGGATATAGTCACAATTATGTCACTCTTAAAGTTGTTGATATTTATGCTCTTAGGAAGTGCAAGTATAGTGAATCATTGCTGGTCCAACTAGCCACTGGAACCAGGTTAAAGGTAAGTGAAATGGTGAAAACTTGTCCATTAGCATTGAATGAACTATTTTCACACGCAAATTTCAATATTCTACCACTTGGTTCTTCCGATGTCTTCATTGGTAGGAAATGGTTGGAAGCACACTAAGTCAAGTTTATTACCACAACAAGACTTTAGATTGCATTGATAAAGGTGGAATCTCAAGGTCAATCAAAGGAATTACAAAGGAAATATCTATTAGGAAAATTTCGATCTTGCAATTGAAGAAATGATTTAGAAAATGACACCAATTGCTTGCTTCCCACATATTGAATCAACAAAAGATAAAGGTTAAAAAACTTGAATATTATCTTGTTTTGCAAGACCTTGGTGATGTATTTTCAGATGAAGTGCAAGAGCTTCCTCCAAATAGGGACATTGATTTCTCAATTAATCTTGTACCTAGTGCTGCACCAATGTCCAAGACTCCTAATAGGATGAATGCCCTAGAATTAGTGGAGTTGAAAATGTAATTGTAAGAGTTGCTAGAAAATGGATACATTCTGTTGGAGTTACTTCACACACACCTAAGATTTATTTTTCCTAAGGTTTTTCCTTGTTTATTAGTCATAATTAGTCATTATCCAATCTCCTATATTTTAGGGGAGAGTATTTCACCTAGAGAATATTCTCTTCCAGTTGAAACTTCAGTTTGATTAGTTGAGTTGAGTCTAGATACTGCATTGGTTTTGTCACCATGCAGCATTGGGATCATCACCATGATAATGCGCACTTGCCTTGGGATCATCACCAGACTGACAAATTACACTTGATTCCTTGATCTAATCCTCACTACACTCTGTTTAGTCAGTTAACTGAAGACTGGTTGACTAGTTAACTCAACTAGGTGGCAGTTCACTCCCGTAATTGCCTGAGAGACTAGACTAGGAGGCAGTTCACTCCCGTAACTGCCTGAGAGACTAGACTAGGGGGCAGTTCACTCCCATAACTATTGGCATGTGTCCAGATCACTCTAGACCACTACTATGGTGCATTGGTTCTCCTCCAATGCACATTCATTGAGTTATACAGAGTATATCATGTGTAAATTATTCATTATTCATTACGGTTAATGAAAATTATTCCATTCTTTCTCTCCTTCTTCTTCTTTCTCAATTTCTCTCTACAAATGTGTGTAGTATTCTCTAGCTAGATCTATTCCGTGCAGGTTCAACACATTTACATGGTATTAGAGCCGACGGACTGATAAGCAAAAGCTACACCAATTTTTTTTGCAAGTACAAAAGATTGAAGACAACGGAAAGATGGATTTTCAAAAATAATCCATTCTTACACCTTACAACTACTTTGCATGGAAGCAGAAAATGGCCGTACATATTTGAACCAGAGGATTGTACAGGTTAAACTTGAATACATACACATAACCGACTTCAGCCATAGAAAAATCCAAGTACTTAAATCGAATGGATGAAGCATTCAAAATAATTTGCAGTCTTATTTCTCCCGATCTCCTTTTTCACATATCTTCCTCTAAGACTCCCAATGAAGCCTGGACCACCTTGGGAGGGCTCTTTGGAAAACAAGATGATATGAGGGGACACATGCTGGAGGTGGAATTTCTCACATTGGATCCAAAAATCTTCGACAATATCCAAGATTTCTTTACAAAATTCAAGGATTTATTGTCACAACTCAAAGCTTGTGGGATTGATAAATCTAAGGAGGAGAAACAAATGGTTCTCACCATTCTCTCCAAACTTGGTCCTGAATTCTCTATAACCGTATCCACATTCAATTCTATCAAATTCACCTCTAGAGCCACCTAAAAGATTCCTTCTCTTGAGGACTTTATTGAATCCTTGACACAAGAGAAAACCAAGCTCATCAACATTGGAAAAATCAAAGGCCCAAAGGCGTATGCACTTACTGTGAAAGATGACAACCATCAATATCATAAATCTAAAGATAAATGAAAAATTAAAGCTCATGAAAATCCGAAGAAGGAAGGGTATTTAAAACCCTTCATCGATACCTCCGGATCCAAAGGGGAAAAGGGAAGAAAATGGGAGAAATGCACATACTGCCACAAA
The DNA here is from genome assembly GCA_010110895.2 of Picea sitchensis. Lineage (NCBI taxonomy): Eukaryota > Viridiplantae > Streptophyta > Pinopsida > Pinales > Pinaceae > Picea > Picea sitchensis. Next base: position 64,715 of record SNQJ01S0031818.1, read on the forward strand.
GGATTTCATCCAGAATTCGCATGCATGCAAAAAAAAATAGATCTAATGACTCAAATACTTCAGCAAAACAACCTTGGAGATCTCATCCTCGAGGGTGCCAAGAAAAAGAAGCCAAAAGATCTGAATCCCAAGAAAGGCAATTCTAGCCATGCCTTGATTACCATCAACTCTTCTCCCGATGCTCAGATCGTAGATTCAGGAGCATCACATCACATGGATGCCTCAAAATAATTCTATTCTTCATTGGATGCATGAAAAGGTCCTCATATTATGATGGGGGACAACTCCTCTGTCAAAGTCACCAACAAAGGAAGGATTGAAATCACCAATGAAAGCTTCGAGAATGTGTTGCACGTTCCTAAACTTTCCGTCAACCTTCTCTTTGTGTATCAGATGACGAATTTCGACACTGGAAATAAATTCATATTCACACCAAATTTCGTGGACATATATGACATGAAAACCAACTCCAGGGTTGCTACCGGTGAGGTAAATCATCAGTCTAGATTGTATAAATTTTCTAAATTTATTGAACCAGATTCTGCGTTACTACTTACTCATGCTGATGAAAGTAGTAGGATATGGCACGAAAGGTTTGGACATTTGAATTTCTGATATATGCAACAACTTAGCAAGAAAATATTGGTTGATGGTCTACCAGGCATCCATTTCTCCAAGGGAGTATGTGAGGGATGTGTTCTAGGAAAACACCCTCAAGAGAAATTCGACAAAGGAAAGTATCAGAGAGCTTCTGCACCTTTAGATCTGATCCACAGTGACCTCATGGGTCCTTTTCTGCATCCATCGATCAACAAAGCGAGGTTTGTTCTCATTTTTGTTGATTATTTCTCACGTTTTACATGGATTTACTTTCTCAGGAAAAAATCCGAGGTCTTTCAACACCTCAAATATTTCAAATCATTGGTTGAGACACAATCCATAAAGAAGAAAGCTGCCATTGCTTTATCTTTAGCCGAGGCAGAGTACAGAGGGGTAGTTAACATAACCATTCAGGCTATGTGGCTACAACATTTTCTCACTGAGTTGGGCATTCAATTTCATCGATCGATCGTCATCTGGTGTGACAACCAGAGCACTCTGAAGTTCTGCAGAGATCCAGTTCAGAGGCACTACATATGGGACTTAGTACACAAGGGGATCATCGAACTATAGTTCTTTCCTTCAACAGAACAAACGACATACATCTTCACCAAGACCTTCACTGAGCAGAAGTTCCATTCTTTGCGAAGTCGTCTTGGAGTGAAGGACACAGTTGCCTAACAATTGTAGTTCTTCTTTTTACATACATTATACCTTGAGGGGGGGTTTTTCCCATGAGGTTTTCCCTCTTTCCTCACTTTATTTCAGTGTATATTTTGTATTTGGGTACCTAACATGGCCTTGTTGCCGGGACCCATTCTTTATTTTCACCATAGTGATGTTCAGGGGAGGTGTTGAAGTTACTTCACACACACCTAGGATTTCTTTTTCCTAAGGTTTTTCCTTGTTTATTAGTCATAATTAGTCATTATCCAGTATCCTATATTTTAGGGGAGAATATTCCACCTGGAGAATATTCTCTTTTAGTTGACACTTCAGTTTGACTAGTTGAGTTGAGTTTAGATGCTGCATTGGTTTTGTCACCATGCAAAAATGAGATCATCACCATGCTAATGTGCACTTTCCTTGGGATCATCACCAGACTGGCGCATTACTCTTGATTCCTTGATCTACTCCTCACTACACTTTGTTCAGTCATTTAACTAAATACTGGTTGACTAGTTAACTCAACTAGGTGACAGATCACTCCCGTAACTACCTGAGAGACTAGACTAGGTGACAGTTCACTCTCGTAACTGCTGGTGTGTGTCCAGATCACTCTAGATCACCATGATGGCGCATTGGTTCTCCTCTAGTGCACTTTCATTGAGTTATACATAGTATATCATGTGTAAATTATTCATTATTCATTACAGTTAATGAGAATTCTTCCATTCTTTCTCTCCTTCTTCTTCTTTCTCAATTTCTCTCTACAAATGTGTGTAGTATTCTCTAGCTAGATCTATTCTGTGAAGGTTCAACACATTTACACATTCAACATGTGTTTCCATGGGGAGTCTCTAGGCTTGTGAAGAAAAAATATGGAACTCTTAAGCTGTATATTGACTATAAGTTGTTGAGGAAAGTTATAGTAAAAGAACAAATATCCATTGCCTCAAGTAGATGACTTGTTTGAGCAAATGAAAGGGGAAAACATATTATCAAAGATTTATTAGAGATCGAGTATCATCAAGTCATAATTAAGGAGGAGGACATTCATAAGACAACCTTCAAGCGATATATGGCCATTATGAATTGTTGGTGATGCTATTTAGTGTCACAAATGCACCAACTACATTCACATGTCTTATGAATAGTGTTTTCAATGACTACTTGGATAAGCTTGTGCTTGTTTTTCTAGATGATATACTATTTTATTCTAAGAAAGAAGATGAACATGATAATCACTTGAGGATGGTTTTCCAAAGACTGAGAGAATACAAGTTGTACGCATAACTAAAGAGTGTGATTTTTATCATAAACAAATTCATTATTCAAGTCTCATTATTTCATAGGAATTATTCTTAATGGATTAATTTTTTTTTGAAGCCATAATGAATTGGCCCACTCCAAGGAATGCAATGGATGTGAGATCCTTCATGGGTCTTAATGACTATCATTGGAGGTTTATTAAACGATTTTCAAAAAGTGCATATTCAATTACTTCTCTGTAAATGAAATAGATGAAGTTTGAATGCTCTCAAGAATGTGAGGGAAAATTTCAATTATTAAAAAAACTTCTCATGAGTGCCCCAATTTTGAAAATTGCATATCTAGAGAAAGATTGTGTTGTGTGAATTGTTGCATGCATTGAGGGACTTGGTAAAGTTCTCATGCAAGTTAATTATGTAGTATGCTATAAGTCATAGAAGTTGAAGGAACATGAGAACTTGGCACTGTAGTGGTGCATGCTTTAAATATGTGGAGACACTACTTCATGGGTAAGAGATTTTAGCTCATAACTAGTATTTATTTGACTATCCAAACTTAAATTCTAGGCAAGCTAGATAGTTGAAATTCATTTGTGAGTTTAATCGTGAGATCAAACACAAAGGAAAACAAAACAATGGTGTTGATACACTTGTGAGAAATATACATATTGTAGTTGTTAACATTTGCAAATTAGATATGAAGAAGAGAGTTATGAGAGTTATTGTCAATCTAGTGGTGCATGCTTTAAATATGTGGAGGCAATATTTTTGTGAGTTTAATGGTGAGATCAAACACAAAGGAAAATAAAACAACGGTGTTGATACACTCACGAGAAATATACATATTGTAGTTGTTAACATTTGCAAATTAGATACGAAGAAGAGAGTTATGAGAGTTATTGTCAATCTAGTGGTGCATTCTTTAAATATGTGGAGGCAATACTTAGTGGGTAAGATATTTTAGTTCATAATTGATCATAACTGGCAATAAACTAGATAGTTGAAATTTATTTGTGAGTTTAATTGTGAGATCAAACACATAAAAGGAAAAGACAATAAATTTGTTGATACACTTGGTAGCAATATACATATCACAACGGTTAACATTTGCAAATCGGTTAACATTTGAAAATTAGATATGAAGAAGAGAGTTATTGAATCATTCACTAAACATAAACACTTTATCCAAATGAAATATGGATTCTAGCAAGAGAAATAAGAAAAGAAGTGTTATAACCCTAATTTTCACCAAACATACTTACCTGACATCAGGCCATCCCATATGCCTTCTTTACCAAGCCAGTACTGAACAACTCTGGTTAAAAAACCCTCTTTATAAAGGCCCACGCACCCTGCTCCATTACTGCAAGTGTGTACACGCTATCTGCTCCAATACAGCCCGCGTGTACCTACAAAAGCACGGAAAAAGGAAAGTTGCTGACGGAACACACAACTTTGGGCAAGTTAACTAAACCTTTTGGCCATGCATGGCCGATCATTCGACCAAATACCTAGCTCCTTCTAGCCTATAAAAGAAGGGGTAAGGGTCCCATTTGAAGGGAGAAAAATCATAGTAAAGAGACTATACCCAATTGAGCATTCCCCTTGTCCCAACCTTTAGCCATCC
>SNQJ01S0031819.1:1137-11402 GCA_010110895.2 Picea sitchensis
AAGAAGAAGGCCACCAGGATGGAGCCAAAGGAAAACTCCCCTCTGCCTGTGGACCGACAACGGTCCAGCTGCGTAATCATCTGCGCATGTAGGTTCAGCCCCCAGGTGAACCACTCACGGCCCACCACCACCCTCTCCATCAGGAACAACTCGCCACCACTAATCCGGTGGGGTGCTCGGGTCCCATACACCCGAACTATCATCGCTACTACGCAACGATGCAGCAGGGCATCTATCCCACTGATGCGCACTGCTGTCCCAATCATATAGTGTTCGCCTGAGCAATATCGCTCGGCGACCTCCCGCAACAGCGTATCTCTCGGCAGCACAGGCTCTGCCGACAACGGTGTTCCCCGAAAGGGGAGTCCAGTCAAGAAATAAATGTCCTCCACCGCAATGAAGGTAGTCTACTCTCCTCGCACGAGGAAGCAGTGCTGCTTAGGGCTCCACATCTCGATCAAGAACTGGAGCAAATACTCCTGAGCCCATATCAAAGGGCACTCAAAGAACTTTAGCAACCCACTGGCTGCTAAAGAAGCTTGAACTGCAGGCCTCGCATGGACCACAGCCTCTCGCAGCTGCGACCAGTCCTGCTTGCGCCACCGCACATCCATGGTCACTGATCACCACCTGCACACAACCCAGAGTCCTATATTAGCTTAGGCACTCATCCAAGACATCAAATAAGCTAATTTTTCACCCTGAAACCTTGCCCCAAAGGCGCGGTTTCACCACCCACAGGCGCGCACACATGCGCACCTGTTCACTATACAGGCGCGCATGTTCGCGCGCCTATTTTTCCTACAGGCGTGCTCATGAGCGCGCCTGTTCACAATACAGGGGCGCACTAGGACGCGCCTGTCATACCCACAGGCGCGCTCGTGAGCGCGCCTGTACGCCCTACAGGCGTGCACTAATGCGCGCCTGTTCGCCTCACAGGCGCACCTCTAAGGCGTGCCTTACTTTCCTATTCACGCGCACACATGTGCGGGTATTCAGTGTACAGGCGCGCACTCATGCGCGCCTTCCACTGAGTCGCCCGCGCATGTGGGCCCACCTTCTACCCAAAAACCCCCAAAAACCCCCGTACGACCCCCCGTACCTACCCTGCCCNCTAACCTAAACCTCGCACGCCGTGAAACGGATGCTTCGTGCTCTCGGAATCACTCAATCTCCTCTGAATCTGCTCGAAAACTCACTGTAGCAGCAGGTACAAATGAGGTGGCAATGTGGACCCTACAACTATATATAGGGTTTTTGCCAAACTTCTACTCACCATTTCGGGAGCCCACGGCGTCCATTTTTCGAACCGTCTTCAGCCACGGGATCAGCATCCCGCCACCTACATCATGGTTGTCCCTGGGCCACTTTTCATCCCCCACTTCCTTTCTGGGGATTCAACAATAGAAGGAACAGGAAGTGTCAGACCCCTGTAGTTGCAGCTTGGCACCTTAGCAATCAATTTCCAACAATTCTCTCACCTGGAGAGAATTCTCATGGGTCGTACAACTCGCTTCATTAATATCCCATGGGCTTGAGAACCCACATCTTTAGTCAAATTCCAAATATTTCCATGGTACAGGTGCAAGTAGAGTTGATGACGGTATTAAGTTATGGATGAAAAAAGTGTGGTGAGGTAAGAATGATGATGAAATGATAGAAAAATGAACTAAGTCTCCAAAACTTATGTCCATGTTCCCAACTTGACATTTTTCATGTTGGGAACTACATGGCCCCCCCACATGGACCCACCACATGGTGATAGGTTCCCCCTTAGAGACTTACGATAAAGTGAATTATCCCATACTTTAGACTTTAAACATTAGGAATATTAATAAAATATTCCTTTTTGGCTTAAGCCCCCTTAGATTAGTCCCTTTCATAAACTCTTAGCCGCCCTTATACACTTCCATCATATACATTTTGCACCCAACAATTATGTCATATGCTTATACGTTTTTAAACGTAAATTTGGAATTTTGGAATTTTGATTTTGTTTATGATAATAAAGGTGAAATTTACTTTAATTTTTCATGTCCAACTTGTTCCGTGGTATACTTTTTGCACTAACGAAATTCTGAGGGGTGTATGAGATTGCATGCAAAGAGAGTACTGGTGATGAGTATGACTACACTCATAATGGATCCCAAATCTCTGGCCATTAAACCTTGTAAGGAACAGAATTCAGAAAGTTTTTTGTGGCTGAATGAATCTCATTGAACGCCATTGGGTAGGTATTTATGAAGAGAAGTGAAGTCTTTAGCTCTTATTTGTCAATGTTTGTCTTTTACTTTGTACAGCGTTTGGGCTCTTCCCGCCAACTTCGTTGACACGTTAAAAGTCGTTCGACTTGCGTGACACACCACATTATCAACGAATGCCCGTTACCAGTTTTCGAATTTCTTTATCAACGAATGCCCGTCAACTTTAATTGCTTTAAGAAGTGGAAAATATACACTCTACTAGGTCTGCCATGCCCATTTCTCTTGGGAATCGCAAAAATACTTTGAGCTCTGGCTTGTATGAAAGGTAGTCTGGTCAAGAATCTCGTGTGATGACACGAGATTACTCTGAATTTCAAAGACGGCAGGGTTGCTGTTACCCTGTTATGTTGTGATCTCTCGACGATCCCAACATAGCCGTGATATAAATTGGTAATCTCATTTATCTGCGTGCGAGTAGGTTCCTCTGGTTTTCTTTGAACAACTGTTACTGTGACATAACTGTAAATTCATAAATTTACACTTTAATCAAAGTATTAGTTGTATAATGTTGTTAGAAAATTCTACAACTGAAATAAGCCGACTGCAGTGTTCCTGGATTCTGATCTATAAGGCTTCCAGAGGACAAGAATGGGCCTCCTTGAATGTAAAAAGAGGCCCATTCTCAAATATGAAATTGGCGTATTGACCCTTTAATCAAATTGGCATTTTCTCCCTCCACCAGTCGTACCAACCAAACGACTTTGAACAAGTAAACCAAACGACTTTGAACAATAAAATGGACATTAATTGACTATTCTCATTTTTCTATGTAAATTCAAATTTCAAATTAATTGCTAACTGGTGATAGTCTAAACGTTTAAGTTTTAAGTTTTGGTATTTTTAATTTTATGTTTAATTTAGACATAAATTGTGTGAGAAATTGTTTAATTTGTAGTTTTGATTTGTTAAGTTTTGAGTTGTTCAGTCTGAATGTTTCATAACTAAACTAAAACTTAAACTTAAACTAAACTTAAACTTAAACTTTGTTAAGTTTTGAGTTGTTCAGTCTGAATGTTTCATAACTTAAACTTAAACTAAACTTAACTTAAACTAAACTGAATGTTATCATAACTAAACAATATGCTCTTTGTTGTTCCTGGGATTGTTTTAGGCTCAAGAAACAATGTCAAGCCACATCATAATAATAATATATTTGATTATAAGACTTTATGCTTTAGTCTTGAATATGAGATTTTGATAAATAATTATCAAAAATAAAGAGGATTGGTTTCATTAACTATGTTCTTCCAAAAGTTCAATAGTATGAAAAGCAGACTGAGATAAACAAAAAGAAATGTATCCAATAAAGATAAATATTACTCTTTGTCCAATAGAAAAAATGATATGAAAATTTTCAAAGTACAGGTCTTATTTTACTCTCAGTAAAACGGAGGAAAGATTGTACCTTAATAATCATTTTGAAACTCATTGCTTAATAATCATTTTGAGTACCCAATTTAGAGCTGCAATGGAATGTAGAAGTCCAACAAGAGAGTGTGAGATTGGATCTCGGCCAGTGATCGACAAGATGATCATGGAAGCCATGATTCAATTTAGAACGTTGATCGTACTTATTTGCGAGAGCTTTTAGATTTAATTTCAATCGTCCATCGGAGACGCCGAAAGATAATCCATGTCATCCATCGGTGAGCACATTTCAGAGTGATAGAGGGGTTAAGGAATCTGATGAGGAATTCCACAAAAGGGACAGGAATCATCGATCTACACCTGAATAATCGAGGCCATTGATCTTAGGCGCATGATTTTTTCCGACATGGGATCCTTAAATATATCTAATCCATTCATTTGAAGCTAGGATAGAGGTCAACGATTGGATTGTAGGATCACAAATAAACCTACAAGCAATATGCACAAAATTTAAAGTCAAATAAAGCATAAAAATTAATAATTAATTCTAACACTATCTGAAATTGAACTATATTTAAAATTTATTCAAATAAAAGATGGAATTTTAAATTTTAACTTATATTACAACATGAGAGTCCATTTGGGGATTGTGTCTCTCAGGAGGACACTAAAGAACATGTAGACCAAGTGCCTTTATTGGTTAATGGAATCATTATTCTCTAAAACTAATTATTTGTTTTAAGAACATATAAAAATAAATACTTTCTTTTATAACAAATCTTATATAGGAAGTGATAAAGATGTCAATAGTCAAAACATGTACATGCTCGAATAAGAATTTCAAGAAAGGTTAATAAATATTTCCTTATTAAAATTTAGTCAAATATTGTATAAAGTAATCAATTTAAATTTATCTCAAACACTAGATTTCTAACCGATCTTGTCTTTACTCAAGGTTTGAAATTATATTTAAATTTGTTTTAGATAAAGCTAATCAGATCAAGATACATAAATCACTGAAAAAGAATTAATAACAGAGTACTAATAAAGATATGTAGAAACAACATTTACATATATCACATAGATTGCTTCACTTCCAACAGGTGTCCATAGCCCCAGTGAAGTTATTTCCATACCCCAACTTGAATTTCCTTTCACTACTTCAATTTATAATTTCATTTATTTGAGATGATGAAAATCATTTCTAAATTTCCTTTCATCATCTCCTTTTGGACAAGATGGGGGAAATGATTAATGAATTTCGTTTCACCATCTATGTAAAAAATTTTACTATAAAATAAAGTTGGAATGCCTACACGTATAAATATACTCCGAGATTATTTTTCTTTCAATTATAACTATACCTTCTCCTATAGGTAGAATTTTTATGTTTGAACTTTTATGATTAAGATTTAACCTTGAGAAAACTTAATCAGCTATAATCTAATATCAAAGAAAATTTTTCAAAAGATTACCCTAAACATACTTTTTCAATTTAAAATAAAGAAATGAATAGAAAAAGTTTGACCATTCTTGTGAAAACAACATGTTTAAGTTTTAATTTTGTTCACTAGATCTATCATTTCTATAAATATTGAATGATTGAATAATATAGGGGATTAAGTTTTATTTATTCAAATAAAAATAAACTAAAACACATACTCACTCAGAGACTTTGTACAAATTGAAAAAAAAAATATTTATATATTGAAACAAAATATATTCTGCAAACTACAAATAAAGCTCAAATGTAAAATTATTTATATGCGGTGTTTCCTAATCTAATTGAGGTGAACCTAAATTGATCATGTAATACCAAATAATCATTTCATTAAATAAATTATAAATTCTTTCTCTCCAAATTATTAATAAGAACAAGAATGATAAGTGCAACAAAAAAGTGATGAGAAACTTACCATGCGATTCATATACATATTTGCAGTGAAATAATGATGAAAAACTCACACAACCTGGTCATTTCAAGTGTATTTCTAGAGGATCTTCATATTGATAAAAAATGATGACTTGATCATCCATAAGAATATCATCCTAGTTCAGTAAGACAAAAATCCTTCTCTAGGATTTTTGTTCCATTGACGAGGTAAGGTTGTTAAAAAGGTACAACTGTATGTGATTTTTTTTCAACATCATCAAGCTCCATATCTTCAAGAACAAATGAGAACAATAAATCTGTTTCAAATTCTTCATCAGAGTCTTCATAATTATCATAAACCGATGCACTAATGAACATTTATAAAGAATCCACTTTGTATATATGATCTTCTTTCACTACTTCACTGATGATTTTAGTTTTCTCCTTCTAAGAATCTGAGAAAGAAATAGGAGGAATCTGCAAGTCGATTTCATTGATTATGGTAATTTCAATTGAATTTTTCTCTTGAAAAAATTCTACAATAGCTTTCTCAAACTCCATTTGATAGTCATCATATGTTGGCTTCTTAATTTCATGAAATGGATGATTAATGTTTGCTAAAAAAAACACTTCTTGATTCTCATAAACTTCAACAATAGCTTCATCATAATCATCAAATGAAGGAAGATAATTGTAGGATGATGCTTGAGAAATATGTTCTTCCTTAACTACAAACTGATTTTTTATTTTCAGAAATAGAAATCAACCTTTCATCATGTAATTCATTATCAATATCTCCATATGATTCATAAACTAGGATATCACTATCTTCTAAAGATGAATATATATGTTCTCTATTAACAATTTGATCTTGGCATGTATGAAAATTAGTAAGATCTCCATCATGTGATAACTAAACATTTCATGAATGTCTTCTTCATGAGGGAATTATGGAATTTAAAGAGAATCTTCTTGTAGCTCATACTCATCAAAAAAAAAAAATTCCCACAAGAAAATTCAATATCAATTAGTTTCACCAAAGGTTCATCAATTATTTGTTCATAACACATTTTTTCATCAACAAGCATATCTTCTTCATCATCGCTATTTTCCTCACTATTGTAATAGACATGTTCTTCCAATTTTTTTTCACATTCAAAATTTTGTTCACAACATTCCTTGAAAAGGAGATGATCTGAATACATGGTCTTGAAATAAGAATGAAAATATGCATGAAAATCCTTTAATGGATAAATACTCGTAGCAAGCAAATCTTTGTACCACTGTCGAATATCTTCAGACAAAGAACTCAAAAATATTTTCATTAAAAGATCTTCATGATAGATATTTTGTTGATGCATGCACTCATTAAAAACCCTTAAGTGTTGTACAAGAATTTAATTTCATCTATACTAAATACAAGAAGGCAATCTACCCAATCTTCCATATTAGGAACAACATTAGGATAATGAGGTATATTTGAAAAATCAACCATTGCATACCTTGCAACTATCTGAGAAACAAATGAACTTGACATCTTGAAATTAGTGGAGTCGCCAATGAATCTTAATGGAATTGAAACACAGTGGAGTCACCCGGTGAAGGATAATTAAATCTGTTCCCTGACAACAATGGAAAAAATATGTTGTTCCTGATATTGTTCTAGGATCAAAGAACAATGTCAAGGCATCTCATAATAATAATTTATTTGATTATAAGACTTTATGATCTCTAGTCTTGAATCTAATATTTCAATAAATCATTATCGAAAATAAAGAGGCATGATCTCATTAATTAAATTCTTCCAAAAGTTCAACAATATGAAATCCTAGAATGAGATAAACAAAATTGAAAACAAAAGAAATGTATCCAATAAATATAAATATTACTCGTTGTCCAATAGAAGAAATACATGAAAATTTTCTTGTGTTACGAAACTTCTTAGAAATTATAAAAAAATTATCAAAATACAGGTCTTATTTTACTCACAATAATATAGAGGAAATATTGCACTTTAATAATTGTTTTGAAGCTTGCAGCAGTGGACTTTGTACCAAATTACAACACTTATAACACTGACAAATTGATATGAAGAAAATAGTTTGTGGAAACAAAGGAAACTTGAAAAAAGAAATACATGAACTTAGGAAACGAAAACTAGGAATCTATTTTTTTTTTTCTGTAAATGAAAATTTTATTGAAAAGATTCAATATGATTGCAACCCAAAGTCCCTTTACAATCTCTTTGAATCGATTTTTATACAGATAAATAAAATAAAAAAATTGTTATTTGATTCTTCGAACTTTAAACATGGACTGATTGGATCAAATAATTCTCGTATTTCTTCAACTACTGAAGCGAAATGCCCACGTTATGCTGATTAGATGTCCAATTTAAACCTATAACAAACATGAGAGATAGCATCCATTGGATTGAACATCATAAGCTATCATGACCGTTGATCTCACCTTCATTGATCCCACATTTATCGTGGAATTCGATTTTCTTGTCTTTATATAGAATATGAGTTTCCAAATATTTTGAAAGAAAATAAATAGGCCCCAAAATGTCATGCTCTGTGTAACCTTTTAGAATTGGGTCCCTAATTTACCGAATCGACCTTGACACCCATATAACTTCTAAAATAAAACATGGTTCCTGGTGATCTGACATGACGTGGCGTGTTGATGTCACCACAAACACATGGAAGCCTCTCACTGGTCCATGTTGTCATTGATGTTATCGAAAGGCATGCCATGTGTCAATGCTGAGTTGTTTGTTGGACTAGAAAGATATCATGAAAGGTAGCATAGAAAAGGTTCAGTGATCCAATATCCAGTGGCCCAACATGACGTAATATCGGATTGGATCAAATGGTGGTAATTTTAAGTCTTACATCCGAGAGATGACGGTATGGTATGATGTGGTAGTGATGATGTACCTCAGATAGGAAGGGGAAACTATTTAGAAACGTTTTGAAAGCATGGTGTCGATGGCCCGAAATGACATGGCGTCTCCTGGTTGGTTTCATACATCAACTGACTTATGTTGGTTGTTGTATTATCAGAAGATTTTGGGCTTAACATTTCCATTATATCTCGATGTTCAAGATCCGAAAGAATATCAGTCATTGATCTAATATATCACAGATCCAATCTCCACCATTTATCTATACTCCTTTATGAACGACTGGAAAGTGTCAATCTAATGTGCAGAAACAAAAATTGGTTAATGCCTTGACAACACCATGCAAACATTAGTCTGGATACATGTCCATTTCTCATTGCTCGATGTTGGCACTGAGGTGGCTGATAGATGTCTGACACATATCAGTCATTTTTTTATGTAGTGTGATTTGTCATCAACGGATTTCACGTGTACACATGGCAGTTATTTATTAGCCTTGGAAATGTTGCGTTGACACGTCAACACATCATCTCGTAGGATAAAATATCAGGATATGAGACTAAATGTAGACTGTTGATCAGTCTCTTTTGATACAGATCTAAGATAAAATCTAGGATGTCCATCGGAGTACCCAATTCATAGCTGCATTTGAATTCATAATTTTGATGAGAGAGTGCAAGATTGGATCTCGATCATTGATGGACAAGATGATCATTGTAGACGCAAGTGAATCTAGACCATTGACCATTCTTATTTTCCATAGCTTTTAGATTTAATTTCAATAGTCCATTAGAAAAGTCGAAAGACAATCTACGCTATCCATTGATGAGCACCTTTTGGATTGATCAAGGGGTTAAGGACTCCGATGATGAATTCCACAAAAGTGATAGGAAATGTTGATTTACTCATGAAAATCAGGCTGTTGGTCTTGGGCGTACAGTTTTCTCCGACATGGGATTCCAAAATCTATCTAATCTATTAATTTGAAGCTAATATAGAGGTCTGTTATCGGATTTTAGGATCACAAATAAACTTTCAAGCCATATGCACTAAATTTAAAGTGAAATAAATCATAAAAATTAAAAATTAATTCTAACACTCTCTGAAACTAAACTATTTCTAAAATTTATTCAAATAAAAGATGAAATTTTCGATTTTAATTTATGTTACAACACACTCAACCATCCAATGTATTCCACAATCAATCAATTACACAAAAAAAAAAACTTAACTATATTAATAATGGTCAATAGAGGCTTATAGAGTACAAATGAGGTCAAAATATCTCAAAAGTGGGCCCCATCATGCTACAATTTGGAATCCCATATAATGGCCCCTTCAGTCACGTAAACTAACAATAAAATATGTGATATTCCTCAACATATGTGTCAATCAATAAGTTTGCTCCATCAAAGTGTTGGGCCATTAAAAATAAGTTGTACTCCAATGAAAAACCTAACCATGGTACAAATATAATAATACAACATTAGGCTTAACCTAAGCATGAAACTAAGGCTCATCTCCACCAAGGAAATAATATACCATTACTACATTATTAATATTTAGGAAAGTCTATATTGTTGTTAACTTTCTAATCTCGACACTTAGGTAAATTGTTTACTAGTGATTTCCTTGTTGTAAATGAAATTATCAGTTCACAAAACAAAATACACTTGCTGGAATAATTAACTGAAATAAATAGTGCAAGTAATATTGGAAACCAAATCTCCTACACAATACACAAAGATATTCTTTCCTTTAAATCATATTATCATTAGAATAATATCAAATCTTACAAGGTTTCCCAAACCTAGGAAAATGGCCCACTGAGAAATACAAAAAACTATAAACA
>SNQJ01S0031819.1:14849-41656 GCA_010110895.2 Picea sitchensis
AAATTCTGCTCTATGTCATTGAAGCTCGAACTGCTTAACTTTTGGATCACCTTCATAGATACTCTTGAGTTTGTCCCATACCTCTTTAGCATTGTTGTAGCCCATAACTTTGCTAGAAATGTTCAATGCCAATGCTCCTAGAATAACATGTCTGGCTTTGGAATTACAACTCATAAGCTTCTTCTCATTTGGATCGGTTGGAGCATTATCTGGGATTACATAACCATTTACAACTGAGTACCAAATGTCTACTCCCAAATCTGTTAAGTAAGTTTTCACTCTATCACTCCAGTATGCATAATATCTTCCATCAAATCTTTGAATCCCACTTGAAATGTGCTCATGGTCATCCATCTCTGCTCAGTATTTTCCTTCTAGTGGTTAAACTATTCTGAAGGAAACATGCTCTGATCCCAATTGTTGATACTAAGAGGGGGGTGAATTAGTATCAAGTACAATTTAAAACCATTTTAAACTTATAATTAAACCATTCAATTATATCCAATGAGAAATGAAAAATAGTATAAGAGTTACAACAATACACCATGCACAATATATTGGAAATAATCAATAGTTATTGTTCAAGGGAACTAATGAATTCCAAAGGTAGCTACAGATTCCAAATGTAAAGGGAGGGATAAACCTCCATGAGGAAGATACAATCCTCTAATATAAAGAGATGTTTAACTCTCCATCCTTTCCCCTTCCTTCCACCCTAGAATATATGAGAGATAACAAAACCTTACATTAAATCATCACCATCAACCAACCATCACATAGAACCTGATAATGTTTCCTGAGACTCCAATTTCTGCAATTCTTCAATTCTTGGAATACTCTAATCCTATAGATAATATTACTCAATGTGTTCTCTGAAACTTGTCCAAGTTTCACTCCTTGAATCCTTCCCAAAAACAAGTTATAGAGAGAATGGTAGACCTTGTTCAATTCTGGTTTATTCAAGAGTCCAAACTTGTATAGAATGCCCTGCGCTCAATATTTAACATCTAATTCTAAAACTCACACACAAGAAACTAAAGACCGTACTCTATCCAATTCAATATGTCCCACTTTATTTGGATTCTCTGTGAAGAATTTATGACATTTATCCATGGGTGTTGTATTTTCATGTGCATTGTCCTTCAAGTCCAAATACCTTCATCAATCTTTCGATCCAAAATCAATGACTAGGGTTGACATCAAAGACAACAACCAATCTTCCAAAAAAATCCTTCTCCACCTATTTGATATGTCCCTGAGAAAAAATCCTTCTTTGTTGTCTCTCTATGATATGATCATAGAAATTTATTCCTCCTTCACCGTATCCTTTCTTTTGAAATATTTAGTTATGACCTAACCCTAATTTCCAAAGTGATTGAGGGTTGAGATTAAATCTCACGTCACTTGAGATCAATGGATAAGATTTAATTCAATAATTTCAATAACTTTAACATTTCATTAAATAAAACTCAACTAATTAATAAAACAACTTTACTTTAATAATTCCTATAATTAAATTAAACTACTAAGGTAGAATCATTTGGATAACTTCCACACGTATAGATACTTAGACTTGTGTGGAAGTATCTTTACGATGCTACAAAAATAAACACTCCCTCTTACCAATGAAGGTACTTCTAGAAGAGACACCTGGAACCATATTTCCCTCCAATCTTGGCTGATTCAGGAGTATCATAAGCAACCAGCGGAGCAAGTGCAAAGGCAAACATAGCTGGAACCACACCAGCACACATTTTGAAAATGTTTTAAATTTTAATAGAGAAGCATTAATGTAATAGTTGGGAGGGTGTATCTACATTTATGTTTTTGGAGATTGTAAACAGATCTTGAGAATTTCTCTCATCTGTCGAATGTGAAGGCATTTATTTGTATTAAATGTAAAGTAGGTAGCTTTTACTTTCGATTAGATATCTTAGAGTTGTAGGAGGGAAAACTCATAAAAGACACCCTTTCTTGTATCATTGTATCATTCCCAATTGTATCAGTTGAGTAAGTTGTAGAGTTATAGAGAGCAATAACATAGAGAAGAATCCATGTACAGGAACATTTGAGTTAATATATGAATGCTTTGACTCAATTTCATGGTGTTATTATGCTTATTGTTTACATCTGTTGAAGGGTATGTTTAGAGTGTTTTGTTTCTTTGTTATGCATTTATTTCAATGTTGTGTGTGTATGAGTGCTCTTGATTTCATGTTGAATGTATGAAATATGTGAGGAGAGAAGAATGAGTTTCAATTGTTTCTCTTCCTGAGAAATCCTGCAAAGAGGGAAGTGAACGTCCATAAGGTGTGCATCGACGAAGTTTTGATTTTTATCTTAGAAATCTCAGGATAGATACCATTGTTTTCATACCAGTACAAGTGCAATTAAATCACAGAGTCATGCAAGGTGTGCGCAGGCTGGGTGATATCTTGTATTTTACCAAACCAAGAGGAAGATTGAAGGACTTTTGTTGCGAATAGTGCACAGAGTCGAAGGATCAAATAACCAAAGGTTATTTGAGGATGTCAGAAGGAGTGCATGCAAGAGCCCTTTGAATCCTTGAGTTTGCAAGAGAAATCTTAGGAGGGGAAGTGCAACGTCCCCCGGGCCATCATACCACTGGTCGGGCAAATGGTACTGTGTGGAACAACATCATTCTCATAATTAATGAATAACATGCATTTAAATCAAATTAGACACATTTAACTCAGAGTAAGCACAAGATTTCTGCCAACATAAATAATCCCTGGAATTAACAATAATTCATATGAACAACAAAATACATGATACATATAAGCATCACAGGCATGCAAAACATAATATTAAGCATAAGTTGATACTTATCTTTGAAACCATGGTAATTCCACCAACTACGTGCAGGCCTTCCATGAACCTCCCAGCCTTAGACCACGCTGCTCATCATGCTCAGTAGTGGGTCACCCCCGAGCTGGGACTAAGCTCCACCCAAGGCAAGGAATCCTAGTATAGGCTGAGGTTACAGGGAAAAATACACAGAATAACTGGAAGGATTCTTCCCAGGATGCCTTCTTACACCCACTACTCATGGACTCTCATTCCCCACATGCCTGTTCCACCTGGGAGTGTACACCTTCACAAGAACAATCCATCAGTGCTTCACCTCCCTCTATGGGTCTCGGCAACAGGCCAGATCAAGAAGTCTTAGAGCTCTGTAGTTGGTGTTGGACTCTCTCTGGAAGAATACCACTTCCCAACAGACTCCTTCACCTGGAAATAGCTTCTCACAGGCCTGACAGACTGCCTCTTCAACTAATGACCCTAAAAATCGGTTCTTCAGCCCCTTCCGACTCAATTCCCGCATGGTGAGGATAACCAAAACAACAATAGCAATTCGGTTAACTCATAGTGACAGTAGCAACAGGAATTTGGGTATGGACATAAAAAAATGGCAACAATCCACACTAAGACACAACACAGTTCAGACATTTACAGGGTGCTCAGACTTTACAGGAGACACGGCTCGGTCTGCAATTTTGCCACTATTTTTAGGGTGCGTGACGAGGAATCAACTCAGAGGTTGATTGCAGAGATAAACAAAATTCACTAAGGATGGGAAATGGCAAGGCGACTCAGGTGGAGAATGGAAAAATGCAAGAGAAAACAATTTCCCTGTGAGGATTTCCTTCACGGTGCGCGGGTAAGAAAATGCAGACGCATAGGTAAAACAGGTTTAGACGGGCATCACGGTGAACTCAGGCGGAGGATGACAGAATGACCAAACCACCCCGCCCCCACGGCTGACTTCTGTAGTTTTTTAACTGCATGTGCCTGGGTCGACACATGTAACCCATGAAGCTGCATGCACTCCATCAACATGCGTTCCTCTCCAGGAACTTAGGACAAAACATACATTTCACATGGCCTTTGGAATAATATTTAAATATTATTTCCAAGGATTTAATCCCCTAGGCTCAACACTTAGCCTCTCTTTCCAACCTTCTAGCCCCCCCATCCCTTACCTACTCTATGGAAGCTTAGTCCCCCATCACTCATTCATCGTGGTCGGTCTACACACAGTGGTGTTTATATTTTTTTATTAATGTTATGCATGATTACATATACAAAAGCATGCTCCTAGCCTTAACACTTAGGCTCTTTGGCCTAATAACACATAAGGTCACCAGGTTATATAAACTTAGCTCACCAAACTATAAAACATAATTATAATTCATAATGCAAACTTTATACTTCATAGACATGATTTACAACAGGTCTCGGCCTTGGGGACATTACAATCCCCTCCTCTTATTTTTGCATTGTCCTCAGTGCAACTTTACACTGGATCTGCAAGATTCTCAAAATTTTCAAAAAGATGCGGGTACTCTGCCTGCACAACATCTTCATGCTCCCATGTCACATCCTCAGGACCGTACCAGGTGCACTGGACCTTTACAAGCCCTATAGCTCGATTTTGGAGCTGTTTGTTTTTCTTGTCCAATATGCACACAAGATGCACTTGCAGGACATCTTCTTGTTCCACCTGAATCACATTCCAATTGATAACATGATTAGCATCTGGTATATATTTCTTAAGAAAAAAAACATGAAACACATTATGTACAGTCATGGATGTAGGTAATGCAAGCATATATGCAACTGGCCCAATCCTTTCCAGGATTTCAAATGGCCCACAAAATCTAGCTGCCAACTTGCCGCAACTTCCCAGCTTCAGGGAACTCCTGTTAGCTTTCACTTTCAGGAAAACATGATCACCCACTTTGAACTCTTTGTGGGTTCTGTTCTTATCAACATAACTTTTCTACCTGTCCTAGGTAGCTTTCAAATTCTGCTTAATTTTTATCATTTGGTCCTCCATCTCCTTGAGCAACTCTGGCCCAACTACTTCTCTATCAGTTGGATTATCCCAGCTCATTAGAGTATTTCACTTTTTTCCATAAAGTGATTCAAATGGGCTCATCTAAAACAATGCATGATACCCATTGTTGTAGGTGAATTCTACCAAGTTTAGGTAGTCTTCCCATCTTGATGATTTGTCCATCACATACATTCTCAATATGTCGTTTATTACTCTATTCACCCTCTCTATCTGTCCATCAGACTCAGGATGATAAGTTGTACTAAAGTTTTGATTCATTCTGAATCCTTTGAACAATCCTTTCCAGAAATTCTAGGTGAATTTTGGGTCTCTATCAGACATAATTGTTTTAGGAATTCCGTGCAAACGTGCCACTTCCTTTATGAAAATATTGACAACATTTACTGCCTTATGAGTAGTTTTCAGTGGAATAAAATGGGTAGCTTTTGTAAGCTTGTCCACCACCACCATGATCGAATCATGCATCTTGGCTATTCTGGGCAATCCCATAGTAAAATCCATTGTCACTACTTCCCACTTCCACTCAGGAATGGGTAAAGGTTGCAACAACCCTGTTGGGTGCCTATGCTCATCTTTAACTTTCTAGTACTCAATACATCTGGTGATGTATTCAACAATCTCTCTCTTCATACCCGGTCAAAAGTAATGTCTCTTGACCTCTGCTACTATTTTCTGATATCCAAGGTGCCCTGCATAAGGCACATTATGCATCTTCTGCAAAATCATTTGTTTCAAGCACTAGACATTGGGTACAAAAATTATGTTCTTGTACAACAGTATTCCATCTATTTCCAATTTATAAATTTCCATCTTCTGTGGCATCTTACCCTGTTGTAGCTTGGTTACCAATTCTCTGTACTGCAGATCTACATTTGCAGCCTCCAAAATTCTTCTTTTAATATCAGTCCAATACATTCTAATGGTTGTAGCATGTAATTCATGCACCCTCCTGCTAAGTGCATCAACCACCTTATTCTCCTTTCCTTTGATATGCTTGATCTCAAAGTCGTACTCACACAAAAATTCCAGCCACCTACTTTGTCTAGTGTTTAAGGTTGGCTGATCAAACAAATATTTCAGACTGTTGTGGTTTGTTCTCAATTCAAATATCCTTCCCATGAGGTAATGTCTCCATTTCCTCAGAGCGTGAATGATTGTTGTCAACTCCAAATCGTGAGTGGCATAATTATTTTCGTGCTTTTTCAGCTTCCTGGACTCATAAAAGATTACAAATCCATTCTGACTAAGAACTCCTCCCAACCCTTCTTTACACGCATCTGTGCACACCACGAAATCCACATTTGGATCTGCAATCCTCAAGATTGGAGAATTGGTTAACAGTTGCTTCAATCGCTGGAAACTTTTCTCACATTCTTCAATCCACTGAAACTTTTTCTTCTTCCTTTGCAAGGAAGTTATAGGGTGAACTATCTTTGAGAACCCTGCGATAAACCTTCTATAATAGCCCGCTAGACCCATAAAGGATCTAACTTCCACCAGATTCCTTGGCGCTGACCATTCTCTGATGTCCTCAATCTTCTCAGGATCCACGACGATCCCTTCTTCTGAAATAATGTGCCCCAAGTAATGGATTTGTCTTTGATAAAATGAGCATTTGTTCAACTTGGCATACAACTGGTGTTCTCTCAACACTTGCAGCACCATCCTTAGGTGTTGTTCATGCTCTTCCTCTGACTTGGAATACACCAAAATGTCATCTAGGAAGATGTTGACAAACTTGTCTAGATAGTCCATGAATACACCATTCATCAAGCACATAAAAATAGCAGGTGCGTTTGACAGCCCAAACGGTACCACTGTGAACTCGTAATGATCGTACCTTGTTCTAAATGAGGTCTTGTTGATGTCTTCATCCTTTATTCTTACTTGGTGATATCTTGATCTGATATCTATCTTCGAAAATATTTTCACACCTTTCAACTGATCTAAAAGATTGTCGATCCTCGGTAGAGGATACTTGTTCTTGACAGTTACTTTGTTCAACTGTCTGAAATCAATGCACAACCTCAACGTCCTATCCTTCTTCTTCATGAATAGGACTAGGGCACCCCAAGGTGATATTCTTGGGCAAATGTACCCCTTCTTTATAAGCTCTTCAAGCTACAATTGCAACTCTTTCAGCTCTGGCATACTCATTCTATAAGGAGCTTTCGACATTGGAGCTGCTCTAGGCATCAAATTATAGAGAAATCAATATCTCTCTTTGGAGGTAGTCTAGTTACCTCCTAAAATACGTCTTCAAACTCTATTAGTACTGCATGGTCTCCAATATTTGAGACTTCATCTCTAGATTCTTCCTCCACAGGGGCTGCAAACAATTGACAGCCTTTCATGTAGAATTTTTTCAACTGCATTGCCGAGATTTCTCTAACAACCATAGCTATGGGAATTCCTTGGACTATTTTTCGATTCCCCTCCTCATCCAAGCATGTAAATTCAGTGTTACGATAGTCCAGGAGAGCATGGTGCTGGTCCAACCAGTCCATCCCAATTGAACAGTCATAAGAGCCTAAAGCCAGAATGTTCAATTCAACCTTCATGCTCAATCCCTTCATGTCCACAGGACATGACTTAACCAACTCAATGACTTTCCTCTTGGTTCCTGTATCCAACTTCACTAACCAAGAATTTTCATGTTTTCTTCTTGATAAATGCAAACTTTCCACCACTCTAGGGTCTATATGACTATGGCTAGCCTCTGAATCAATTAAAATAATAAATGGTTAGTTGTTAATCATACCTTCCACTTCAATGATGTGTGCCTAAAATTCATCTTGCTTGTTGTCCAGGGCTACATAGATCTTTGGCATTATACTGGCCATGTCCTCCATTGTTTCAACTTGTTGAAAATTATGGACAACGCTTGCTTTGCCATTTTTATGGGGACAATCTCTGTACTTGTGGTTCTCTTTACAGCCCCAACACTGAATGGGTGTCTGTCTCAGCCTTTATTCTCCCACTTCAACCATTCTCGGCTCTCTAAACGATGGATGTCCTTGAGGACTATTTCTGAAAAAGGGAGGTTTGTTTCCCTTCTGCCTCTGTTCTTTCTTAAACTTCTTCTGGTCAACCCAAGCCTTCCGAAAGGTAGGCTTTTCTCTTTGTTGTCCATATAAGCATTTCGCTCTTCTTATTGTTTCTTCCATAGTCTTAGGATCATCATACTGAATCGTTTCCCCAATAGGAGGTCGTAATCCACTCAGGTACCTCTGAATCTTGACAAAATCATCTTTGATCAATGGAACATACTTCAATAATTCCAAGAACTTTCATTCATACTCATCAATGGTCTTGTTGTCCATATTGAGTTCAAACAAATCTTTCATCTTTCTGTCATGATATCTTTTAGTTAAGTATTTCCTCTCGAAATACCTCTTCAATTCTTACCATGTGATGTCTTTCTCTCTAATGTGTTGCACCTGCACAAGCTAATCCCACCACATGGATGCTTTTCCTTTTAGTTGATACATTGCAATTATTCCTTCTGCATGAGAGGAATAATTCTACAGTTGGAAATGTTTCCTCATGCAAAGAAACCATGTTTCGACATCTTCCTCCTTCTTATGTTCTCCATTGAACGTTGGAGGCTTGATCTTGTTCATTTCCCCTTTCAATTCATCCATCCCAGATCTCCTGTGCTTTCTGGTAGGAGATGGGCTTTAACTACTATGTGCTTCACTACTAGAATGATTTGGGGAGTGACAACGATGTCTGTTGACACTCCTTGATCTTCTTTTCCTCTTAGGGGTCTTGCGACTCTCTGTCTTTCTTGAGTCACTCTCCTTTTTCAGTTTATTTTCTATTCTTTCCAAACTCTTCAACATCCTTAAGTTGAATTGACCCTACCTATCCCTGACTTTCATGATCTTTGGGTTATCAGCTCGACGAGCTTGGGAATATTTCTGTAATCTTTCAATGATTTTCATCACATGCTCTTCCTTACCCAATTCTCTTCTGTCCCATTAGAGTTTGATCCTTCGACTCCCAAGTTGACATCCCTTCCTTCTCTTTCATTCTCTGAATTGGAGGCAATCAACACCTCTTCCATTTCTATACTCGTCATCGATTCATGACAGTCCTGACACTCGTTGTACTCTACACACACAACGTGCAGTCAACCGAAGTTTTCCAGGCCTTAAACCCTTACTAAAACTACAACATTCATAAACCAACGCGAATAAGAAAACGTTTTGATTCCATGAATTTCCTGAGCTCTGTTTGGCTCTACAATTTCCAGTGATAGCCCCCATTTTCTTAGTCCCCAACCCATGTGTCCACGGGCCATGATCAAATGCTAAACTACTAGGTGCTACAAGGCTCTCCAAATGAAACTTCGAGTTTTGGGATTTCAGGGCTTTGGGGTTTCAGGTTTCGAGGTTTTGGTCTCGGAGGTTCTCGCACTTGCTTCCCTCTCCAACTCCTGACTTTCAAAAATTTGATTTTGTTACCCTCTGGGCACACAGAACAACTATCTCCCACCAAGGTAGTGGCACATGGTGTCCTTAAGAAGGTCCACCTCACTCCCAATGATGTTAGGGGGCCCCACTACTTTCACTTTTCGTTTCGGATTTTCGAGCATCAGAAGTTCGTGCATCTACACATCTTGAACTTTCGTTTGCTGAAATTCTGAAATTATGGTCTATTCATCTACTTGATCCAACGGTCAAGTTCCTCTCCTACAATCTATGGTGTAGATCATTTTTGGATTTCGGGGTTTTAGGTTTTCAGTAACCAGTAGTTCACGATGTAGCGACTCCAAATCTCTTGTCACTTCAATCCCCGAATTTTGATACATGAGTTCTTGTACGAGATTCGATGATCCTCAATGATTTGGATCTAACAGTCTATATCTTTTTGGAGTTTCGTGAACCAGGAGTTCATGATGCAACGACTCCAAATCTCTTGTCACTTCAATCCTCGAATTCCAATATGGAGATTCATCTATGAGATCAATGATTGTGAGCCTCCCTTGATCCGATGGTCCAGATCTCTCCTATGCTTACACCTATCAAAGCTCTTCATCCCTAACTTCCTCGCTAGTTGGTTGGATCCGACAGCTCACGGATTTCAACACTTCTTCCTGGAAGTGCTCCACCGTCTGATTCTACCCTTGTTAATCTCTTTCGTAATTCGGGACTTGGAGTGACCAAGAATTTGGCCTGTGCTCCAAGTTCATGATCCCTGAATTCACAAAATGATCCAATGGTTCAAACTTACCACGATCAACAACCCACATTTATTCTGGATCCTAGGATGTTGAGTTTCTCCATCCACTAACCACCTTGCAACTTTTGGCTATCTTACGACCCTCGCAATTTCGCGAGTTCTCCACAGAGAATTCTGACCGTCCAACTCTGCTTCTCAAGGAATTTTGGCCAATGACTTGGTACCCTCCTTCTGAACCTTCATCTACTTGATCCAACACTTCTAGTGTGGATTTCTCTCTCTCCCTGTGGCCATATACTACACCCGCTACAGTTTTATAATACTGCTACACCTCCTAAGCTTTGTAACATGGTCAAGTAGTCCATTGATACTCAGAAACATTCTCAGCATTGAAACTATGCTCTGATATGATACTGTAACGTCCCTCGAGCCGTCATCCCACTGGTCGAGCAAACACTACTGTGTGGAACAACATCATTCTCATACTTAATTAATAACATGCATTTAAATCAAATTAGATACATTTAACTCAGAGTAAGCACAAGATTACTACTAACATAAATAATCCCTGGCATTGACAATAATTCATATGCACAACAGAATACATGATACATATAAGCATCAAAGCCATGCAAAACATAATATTAAGCATAAGTTGATACTTATCTTTGAAACCATGGTAATTCCACCAACTATGTGCAGGCCTTACAGAAACATCCCAACCTTAGACCATGCTGCTCATCATGCTCAACAGTGGGTCACCCCTGAGTTGGGGCTAAGCTCCACCCAAGGCAAGGAATCCTAGTCTAGGTTGAGGTTATAGGGAAAACTACACATAATAACCAGAAGGATTCTTCCCAGGATGCCTTCTTACGCCCACTACTCACGGACTCTCATTCCCCACATGCATGTTCCACTAAAGAGTATACATCTTCACAAGCACAGTCCATCAGTGCTTCACCTCCCTCTCTGGGTCTTGGTAATAGGCCGGATCAGGAAGTCTTAGAGCTCCGTCGCTGGTGCTAGACTCTCTCTGGAAGCATACCACTTCCCAACAGACTCCTTCACCTGGAAATAGCTTCTCACAGGCCTGATAGACTATCTCTTCAACTAAGGATCTTAAAACCCAGTTCTTTAGCCCCTTTAGACTCAATTCCTGCATGGTGAGGATAACCACAACAACAATATCAATTCGGTTAACTCACAGTGACATCAACAATAGGAATTTGGGTATGGAAATCCAAAAATGACAACAGTCCACACTAAGACACAACATTGTTTAGACATTTACAGGGTGCTCAAACTTCACAGGAGATATGGCTTGGTCCGCGAGTTTGCTACTAGTTTCAAGGTGCCTGACTAGGAATCAACGCAGAGGTCGATCCTAGAGCTAAAAAAAATTCACAAAGGATGGGGAATGGCAAGGAGACTCAGGTGGAGAATGGAAAAATGTAAGAGCAAACAATTTTCTTGTGAGGGTTTCCTTCACGGTGCGCAGGTAAGCAAATGTAGACGCAGAGACAAAACGGGTTCAGATGGGCATCACAATGAACTCAGGTGGAGGATGACAGAATGACCGAACCACCCCCCCCCAGCGACTCACTTCTATAGTTTTCTAACTGCATGTGCCTGGGTCGACACATGTCACCCATGAAGCTGCATGCACTCCATCAGCATGTGTTCCTCTCCAGGAACATAGGACAAAACATATATTTCACATGGCCTTTGGAATAATATTAAAATATTATTCCCAAGGACTAAAGCCCCTAGGCTCAACACTTAGTCTCTCTTTCCAACCTTCCATCCCCCCATTGCTTACCTACTCTGTGGAAGCTTAGTCCCCCATCACTTATTCATCATGGTCGGTTTGCACATAGCAATGTTTATATCTTTTTATTAATGTTCTGCATGATTACATATACAAAAGTAGGCTCTCGGCCTTAACACTTAGGCTCTTCGGCTTAATAACACATAATCCCACTAGCTTATATAAACTTGGCTCACCAGCCTATAAAACATAATTACAATTCATAATGTAAGCTTTATACTTCATAGACATGATTTACAATAGGGCTCGGCCTTGGGGACATTACAGGAAGAACCTCAAAGAGTTCAAGGGAAGGCATGTGTTGAAGAAACCCAACAGATAGGAAACTCAGAAAGGTTGATGCCAGAGTGTTTGAGTGGAGGAGTCTTACATAAGTCTGATTGGACAGTGGAATCACTTCATGGAGAAGTGTCTATTCGTCGTGGACCATTGGATCTCGCAGGCCATTAGAGAGATTAGAGATGAGTGTTTCTCATCAATCATAAGCTTAGGAGGAATAGAGGCCATTGGATTAGGATCAACAAGAGTCATTGACCTCATCCTTGAATATCACTATTTCATAATTCAGGGCGTGGAAGGAAGCTATGACTTAGAGTCGAGAGTCACAAAGTCTCGAAAGAAATAGGACTGTCAGATCATAGTAGAGCCTAGAGTCGTTGATCTGTGGCAAGGGGTGGTCATGGTTTCAAAAGTCGGTGAAAGGATTTGTTGCATCGCAAAATATCGATATGCGAAATCATGGGTGCTGAAACAATTTGGCCGCAACTCATAGTCAGAGGTCACATCAGGGAAAAGTTCAAGGAAGGAATCAAATTTTCGTCGTCCTTTTCAGTTTTCAGGGATTATCGAGTCAAGGGGGCTCAAATCTAGAATCGAGAAGTTGCGAAATCCTAAATACCTATTTGGGTAAAGGATGTGGTCATATCAGAGATCACGTGCGAGTGAGTTGGCGCTTAGTGTTTCTTCGCGTGGGAACAACTCCAAAGAAGGACCTATGGATACGAACTTGTGAGTGTAAGTGATTTTCTATGAAGAAATCAAAGAGTCAATCAGACTCTGAGGAGATAAAGAATGATCCTAAGACCAGGAGGTCACGCAGAACCTACTCAGGAAGGGGGTGTTGCGTTAGAGTGGTATCAGAGCCTAGCCTACATTTTTATTTTTATTTTCTGCGGGGAACAGATTGAAACAATGCCACCAAGAAGGAGAGAAATACCAATACCCAATCCAACTATGGAAAAGGAAATGAGAAAAATCCATGCTCAATTAGATGCTATGGAGACAACACAGAGACGGAAAGTTGATGTTGGAGATGTCAGTGAAGCGGAATGCGAAAATGAGGCTGGAGATGAAGAAGAAGTGGCAGCCGAAGATGATACAGAAGAACGTATATTCAGGGTTGTTGCAAGAATCAGAACCAGAGAAAAAATGGACATTCTGATGTATGAAGGAAACTTAAACGTTGAAGAGATGCTAGATTGGTTTAGATCTCTCGATAAATACTTTGACTATGAGGATGTCGAGAAAGATAAGAAAGTTAAACATGTCATCACCAGACTTAAAGGGCATGCAACACTGTGGTGGGATGAACTGTAGGCTGACAGGAATTGCAAAGGTAAGAAAAATATCAAAAGCTGGGATAGGATGGTTGCAAAAATGAAAGCCAAGTTTATACCCAAAGACTACCAGATCAATCTGTTTCGAAGAATGCAAAACTTGAGACAGAAGATGATGACAGTGAAGGAATACACTGAGGAATTTTACAGGCTCAATATCAGAGGTGGTCATCGTGAAGTGATGATGAAAAGGTTTCTAGATACATGAATGGTATGTTATATGACATCCAGGAGGAAATGAGCATGATGAAAATCAGGAATGTTGAAGATTCTTATCATATGGCTCTGAAGATTGAAGAGAAATTAGCTGGAAAGAAAGGCCAAAGAGGCCGAGTTTGAAGTTAGAGAAGAGGCAAAGAAATTACCCAGGATAGAATTCATAAGCCGAAGGAAGAAGAAAAGAAACCTCATACTCACCCTGAAAGAGGAGGAAGTTCACAGGGAGGACAGTATGCCGATAGTAATACTTTTTCGTGAGCAAGAGGAAGAGGAAGAGGCAGAGGAGGTGAGATAAAATGTTTTGTTTGTGGAAAGATCAGACATAAATATTTCTAATGTCTCGATAGAAAAAGAGATGGAGGCGAAGCTCACATTTCAGAAGTGCAAAAGAGAATAGTTGAAGCAGAAGGTGGAAGATCCCTAATGATGCGGAAAATTCTCTTGAAGCCAGAGAAGGAGATAGAAAATCTAGTCCAAAGGAATAGTTTGTTCATAACTGCTTGAAATACCAAGGACAGGGTGTGCAAGGTAATAATGGACAGTGGAAACACTAATAATCTAGTATCCAAAGAAATGGTGGAGAAGTTGGAATTGGAGACAGTTGCACATCCAAGCCCATACAAGGTTTCATGGTTGCAAAAGGGACATCAGGTAACTATCACTAAACAATGCTTAGTTCAATTTAAGATAGGGGGATATAATGATGAGATCCTGTGTGATGTTATTCCCATGGATGTCTATCACCTTTTGTTGGGGAGACTGTGGCAATATGACACAAATGTTGTTCATGATGGGAGAAAGAACACATACACCTTGGAGAAGAATGGTAGGATTCATATGTTGCTACCAATTAAGGACAAGGAGGTGAAAACATAGGTGAGAAATACTATACTTCTCATGAGTGGGAAAGATCTTCTTGATGAAGTCAATAAAGAAGAAGAAATTCAATTTGTTGTGGTGAGAAAAGTGAGAGTCATCTTAACCAGTACCAGGATAGATGATCTACCTGGGGAAATTCAGGACATGCTAGAGGAATTTACTGATATAGTGGTGGACAAATTACCTTGTTCGTTGCTTCCCATCAAGAGTATAAGTCATCACATTGATATTATACTTGGAGAGAGTTTACCAAACAAAGAAGCGTACAAATTGACGTCACGAGAGAATGAACAAGTCAAAAGACAAGTCTAGGATTTGATGGACAAAGGGTTAGTCATAGAAAGATTGAGTCCATGCATTGTGCCTATAGTGTTAATCCCAAAGAAATATGGTGGCTTGAGAATGTGTACAGACTCGAGGGATATAAACAAAATCACCATCAGGTACATATTTCCTTTACTGAGGATGGATGACTTGATGGATTGCTTGAGTGGAGCAAAGTCTTTTTCAAAGATTGATTTGAAAAGTGGATATCATCAAATTAGAATGAGGGAAGGTGATGAATGGAAGACAACATTCAAAACAAATGAAGGACTGTATGATTGGCTTTTCATGCCATTTGGGTTGACAAATGCACCCAGTAATTTTATGACGCTAATGAACGAAGTCTTGAAAGATTTCATAGGAAATTTTGTAATCATATATCTTGATGATATATTGATCTTCAATAAGACTTAATAAGAACATCTGAAGCATTTAGATGCAGTGATGAGGAGATTACATCAAGAGAAGTTACTGATCAATCTAAAGAAATCATCTTTCATGAAGATGTAACTCATTTATTTGGGGTTCATAATCTATGGGAATGAGTTAAAAATGGATCCTGAAAAGGTAAGAGTGATCAAAGATTGACCGTCACCGAAGAGTATTTTTGAAGTCAGAAACTTCCATGGACTTGCCAGTTTTTACAAGAAGTTCATCAGAAATTTCAGTGGAATATGTGCACCGATGATGGACACAGTCAACAAAAGACATAAATATTTTCATTGGACAAAGGAAGCAGAGAAAGTTTCAAGTTGTTGAAGGAGAAGATAACTGGACAGCCAGTTCTGGTTCTACCAGATTTCAGCAAGACATTTCAAGTGAGATGTGACACAAGTGGAATTGCGATTGGAGCAGTCTTAAGTCAAGACAACATGCCGATTGCATACTTCAGTGAGAAACTGAATGATGCGAATATGAAATATTCAATGTATGATAAAGAGGTCTATGCGGTCATACAGGTGTTGAAGAAATGGAGACATTACTTGGTTCCAAAAGAGTTTGTCTTGTATAGCAATAACCATGCTTTACAAGTCATAACTTGACGAGATAAATTGAACCAACAGCATGAAAAATGGGTAGAATACATGTAGAATTTTACTTTTGTTATAAATCATATTTCTGGAATTGCTAACAAAGTTGTTGATGCTTTGAGCAGGAAAATTTTGATTTTGCAGGAGATCAGAGTAAAGACCTTAGGTTTTGATAACCTCAAGGAAATGTACAGGGATGACACAGATTTCAAAGAAGCTTATGAAGCGTGTGAGAACCAGTTCTCAGAGACATAAGCCAATGGACTAAATATATGATTCAGAATGGACTGTTATTCAAGGGAAATCAATTATGTATTCCAAAGAGTTCTATGAAAGAGAACCTTCTGAAAGAAAAACATAGTGGAGGATTGGTTGGACATTTCATCCATGAAAAAACTTTTGTGCAACTAGATGGCTCATATTATTCACCAGGGATGAGAATAGATGTCAGAGATTCGTGAATAGGTGCAGAATTTGCCAGCACATGAAGGGAAAGAGATAAAATATAGGGTTGTATCATCCATTGCCAGTACTATAGAGGCCATGGGATGCGGTAACTATGGATTTTGTGTTAGGACTGCCAAGGATGCAAAGGGGGTGTGACTCAATATTTGTGGTAGTCGATAGATTTTCCAAAATGGCACATTTCATTCCATGTCAGAAAACCAGTGATGCAACTCACATTGAAAATCTGTTTTTCAAAGAAGTTGTTAGACTTCACAGCTTACCCAAGAGTATTGTATCGAACATGGATACCAAATTTGTTGGTAATTTTAGGAGGACCCTATGGAAGAAGCTGGGGACTAATTTATCTTTTAGCTCAACATATCATCCTCGGATGGATGGAAAAACTAAGGTAGTAAATCGAATTTTGGGAGATCTGTGAAGGATTTTGGTTGTTGAACATCACAATTAGTGGGATAAGATTCTGCCACAAGTGAAATTTGCATATAATGATTCACCAAAAAGGAGTACAGGACAAATACCATTCCAGATCATGTATGGAATTCATCCGAGAGGAGTATCAGAGTTGAGAGACTTAGAGCAGAGGGAGTTTAGAAGTGATAGTGAAAAGTATTTTGTAGTGGGAATGCAAGAACTCCACTGTAAGATTAAGGAACGATTGCAAAATTCCAACCGGGAATATAATCACAAAGCAGATCAACATCGAAGAAGAATTCATTTTGAAGTAGGAGATTTGGTTTTAGCGCATCTCAGAAAAGAAAGGTTCCCAAGAGGAACGTACAATAAACCGAAGATGAAGAAAATTGCACCGTGTAATATCATAAGAAAATTTCAGGCAAATGCTTATGAGATTGAATTACCAGATTGGGTAGGAATATCGTCGATATTCAACATAGAAGACTTGTATCCTTACAAGACCAATGAAACAGGTGTAGAAGAGAATCAAAAGGAAGTTCAATGGGTTAACCAATTGTCGATAGCTAAAATGCCATAGATGGAAAATATTATTGATCGGAGAGTTGGAAAGAAAACCCGAAGGAAAACATACTTTGAATATTTGTTCAAATGGAAAAGACATCCGACTGAAGATTCCAGTTGGGAAAGCGAAGCATATATCCAAAGACATGGATAGACCGTGTAAGAGCTCATGAACAGGAGTTCATGAATTTTTCATTTAAGGGAGTATGATGCAGGAGCATCATAAGCAGCTAGCGGAGCAAGCGCAAAGGCAAAGATAGCTGGAACCGCACCAGCGTACATTTTGAAAATGTTTTAAATTTGAATAGAGAAGCATTAATGTAATAGCTGGGAGAGCGTATCTACATTTACTTTTTTGGAGATTGTAAACATATCTTGAGCATTGCTCTCATCTGTCGAATGTGAAGGCATTTATTTGTATTAAATGCAAAGTAGGTATCTTTTACTTTGATTATATAGCTTAGAGCTGTAGGAGGGAAAGCTCATAAAAGACACCCTCGCTTGTATCATTGTATCATTCCCAATTGTATCAATTGAGTAAGTTTTAGAGATGTAGAGAGAAAGAACACAGAGAGGAATCCATGTACAGGAAAATTTGAGATAATATATGAATGCTTTGACTCAATTTGATGGTGTTATTATGCTTACTGTTTACATCTGTTGAAGGGTATGTTTAGAGTGTTTTGTTTCTCTATTATGCATTTATTTCAATGTTGTGTGTGTATGAATGCTCTTGATTTCATGTTGAATGTATGAAATCTGTGAGGAGAGAATAACGAGTTTTAATTGTTTCTCTTCCTGAGAAATCCTGCAAAGAGGGCAGTGAATGTCCGCAAGGTGTGCATCGACGAAGTTCTACGTTTTATCTCATAAAGCTCAGGAGAGATATCGTTAGTTTCATACCAGTAGAAGTGTAGGTGAAGCACAGAGTCATGCAAGGTGTGCACAAGCTGGGTGAGATCTTGGATTTTACCAAACCAAGAGGAAGATTGAAGGACTATTGTCGCAAAGAGTGTACTGAGTCGAAGGATCAAATAACCAGAGGTTATTTGTGAATGCCACAAGGAGTGCATGCAGGAACCTGTTGAATCCTTGAGTTTGCAAGAGAAAGCTCAGGAGGGGAAGAACCTCGAAGAGGTCAAGGGAAAGCGTGTGTTGAAGACACCCAACAGACAGGAAACTCAAAAAGGTTGATGTCAAAGTGTTTGAGTGGAGAAGTCTTACAGAAGTCTGATTGGATGGTGGAATAGCTTCGTGGAGAAGTGTTGATTCGTCATGGACTGTTGGATCTCATAGGCTAGTGGAGAGATTAGAGACAAGTGTTTTCATCACTCATAAGCTCAGGAGGAATAGAGGAAAGTGGATTAGGATCAACAGGAGTTGTTGACCTCATCCTTGAATTTCGCTATTTCGGAATTCGAGAAGTGGAAGGAAGCTGTGACTCGGAGTTGAGAGTCGCAAATTCCTGATTCACAAAGTCCTGAAAGAACTAGGACCGCCAGATTGTAGGAGAGCCTAGATTCATTGATCAGTGGAAAGGGGTGGTCGTGGTTTCGAAAGTTGGTGAAAGGAGTTCTTGCATTGCAAAACGTCGATACGCGAAATACCGGGTGTCGAAAAGATTTGGCCCCAGCTCATAGTTAGAGGTCACATCAGGGAAACGTTCAAGGAAGGAATCAAATTTCCATTAGCCTTTTTGGTTTTTAGGGATTGTCGAGTCAAGGGGGCTCACATCTAGAATCAAGAAGTCACGAAAGCCAAAATACTCATTTGGGTAAAGGCTGTGGTCATATCAGAGATCACGTGGGAGTGAGTTGGCACTTAGTGTTTCTTCACGTGGGCATAGCTCCAAAGAAGGACCCGTGGATACACACTTGTGAGTGTGAGTGATTTCCTGTGGGGAAATCGAAGATTCAATCGGACTCTCAGGGAGATAAAGAATGATCCTAAGACTGGGAGGTCGAACTTGCTGAGGCAGGGGGTGCTGCGTCACTGGCACAATATCTTGCACATCATTATGCCCCATGGCATCCCTCCAAACCTCCTATTTTGTTCCTTATTCAACAATGGAAGACTTGGAATCAATGATGCTACTCACTAGCTCCACTAAGTTTGGAAACTTATTCAGAGGCCTTCTCCCCCTAAATATGCTTCTGGGTAAAATCATGAAGATAGGTTACACTTTTGCTTGTTTTATGAGAAAAAAAATTGTATTTTCATAAGTTCTTCAACTTCCGGCATACAAAAGTATTTTTTTATTTAGAATTTCACTTCATAGTAAAAACAAAACTTGTGCATAATTTTGCTATATTTTCAATGACTATTTTTCAAAAAACATTTATCACGATTTGATATGTCAATTTGACAATTGTTTAACAATATGTTCCTTAAACATGAAAGGAATGATAATGAGTTACTTTTTCCTACAACAATGTATCTATTATTAAACTTATGTTTTTAAGAAATGAAATATACTGCAACAATCTAAAAAGACTCTATTTTATTATGACTATAATTTTGAATCTAGCGGATGAATATTATAATTTCTAGAATTTTTTTAACTTGAACAAGATGAAGACATTGCAAATTTTAAACACATGTTTTTCTACACCTTGTATCTATCTTAATTTTTACTTTAAACTAAAATCTAAATATAACCTTTTGAAAATAACAGTTTAAGGATTATGAATATATTTTTTTCTACATTTTTCACTGTATATTTTTAGAGATACTGATATTTCATTTCACTGAATCATAATGTCTATTGAAAATATTATGTAGTGATTTTTTTTTTAAATTAAATAAAATTGGATAAAAATAAAGAAAATGAAAACAAATTATAGGACTTTAAAGTAGATTCAATTTTGGAAATACTTGTGTCATTTTTGAAACCAAATTCTTAGTATTTGCAAGAGTCCGCAACTTCTGAAGTTCAGGTAAGCTTGGGGCAATTCTCTAGTTTTTGTTTTCAGTCCCAATTTCATGTTTTCAGCCGAAAAACTAATATTTCAGCTGAAAGACTAAAATCTAATGGAAACTGTCAAAACTGAACAGTTTCCAAGGTTTTTGGCTGAAAAAACCTTCTTTCGGCTAAAAGGATGTTGAGCGAATTCTGTTGGTCAGAAAAAATGAAAAGACACGTCGTATCGTTTCATTTCACGCCAAATTGTATAAATAGGATTTTGACCGAACACATTTAACACAATTCATCGAAGGGCAGACACATATGAGCTCGGGGATATGGATTTCAAAAAATTTCTATTACTGATTGTAGTTGTATTCTTTTCTTTCTTTATTTCTTCCCTTTGTTCCATAGGCTTAATCAGAGGATCGATATTGATACATGATGGTTTTCTAGAGCACCTAAACAAAGTTTTGAATCATCTTTTTGGTTTTTTTTTTAATAAGGTAATTGATGTTTGTTCAAGTTTTTATTGGAATAAAAATTTATTTGTTGAAAGATAAATGTTGAGCATTTTTTCAAGGTGAAGTCTTTGTTGAACATATTTTTTACAGATAACTATAAAAGTCATGGGAAACAAAAGTTTGCGTAAGAAAAAATTTGATCGCACTAGAGATGATACTCACCAAATCGAACAAAGGAAAGAGCTTTATTAGAGAAAGAAACAAGAACGTGCAAATATTGAAGAAATAAACGATGATAATGTGAATAGATATTTTCAACAAGAAGAAGTTCAACCAGGTACACATGCACATATGATGATCGAGCACATGACACACATTGGGATTGTATTCAGAAAGTACAAAATTCAAATTTTAGAATTCAAATTTAAAATATTGTAAATAATATAATTGATTGTAATTACAATTTGATGTTTTTCAAAAAATATAAATAGATTTGTCTCATAATGTCGAAGAAGACGTTGAAACTGAAATTGAAGCAGAAGGAGTTGAAACCGAAATTGAAGCAGAAGATGTTGAAACCAAAATTGAAGCAGAAGACGAATCACCTATAGGTATGTACATAAATTTAGATAATACAAGATGAACACTCAAGTATATATAATTTAGTGAATTTGTGTTCAGGTTATGTTTTTTAATATAAACTTTAAATTGAAATATGCAGGAGAATCTATCAACATTGATGATGAAATATTAGAAAATTTTGATACTGACAAATTTGGGAAGAAAAAACTAAGCATTATATAAGATATCGAACTAAGAATATGTATAATACTTTTTTCAAAGATGAATCAGTAATAGTACAAACTCAAATTCTACTTTGTCTAATGAAGTCAAGAAAGTTAAAAGAAGCTACATCATTATTGGGTATTCAAAAGTTGACAAAGGATAAAAGGTGAAATAGAATGTCTTTAACAATATAACTAGTGTATTAAAAGCTTTTCCAAAATCTCGAAAAGAAGATGTACATGTTGCATGTAGAGATATACAAACAACAGTTGTTTCATCTAGCAATATAAAAGATCGTTTGACATGACACATGGAAAAAATGATGGGAATGTCAAGAAAAACATTGCACAAACATAGAAAATTTTGATTGCAAATAGATGTAAATGATGAATTGGCTTGTTGGACAATGATTTATAGACAACCCTACAAAGATAGACTTGCAGAAAATGTGAAAGAATTGACCTGTAATTGTTGGTTGGAAGAATCTCGTGTTTCACCACATACAAGGGATGTGTTTCTATGAAGAATAGCACAAAAATAATATGAAGAATATCCAAAACATATATTGCCAATGACACAAATAAAGTTGTTCAATAAGTTCAAAGAAGAGCACAAAGAAGTTAAAATTTCCATCAATACATTTGTGCAACAAAAACCATGGTTTGTTAGACCCATCATTGTTTGTGACACTTGTTGTTGTCATTATCATGTTGAATTTGACTTGTATTATGATACTTTTTTAGATTTTGGTAAAAATTTATGGCCAGTTTCACATCCTCCTTCAACATTCCATGTTTTTATATCTGAAATTCTATGTGAAAGAGAAGATAATGATTTATTTTACAAAACAAAATGTGTTGGTGGAAAGAAATGTGATCGTTGTGGGAATCTAAGTTTGTTTCATTCAAAGTATCATATTGATATGAATGATCAATCATTTTCTAATATAATATTCAATTGGAAGAGATATGAATAGATCAAGAACACGGCTCCACATTCTTCAAATGTTATTTCCAAAAGGATTGATTTGAAGGTAGATAAAATATGTGTGATAGATTTTTTGAAGAAGTTTGAGGAAGAAATCTATAAATACACCAAGCATTCAAATAGAGCTCGATGACAAGATCTACAATTCAAACAATCCCGTGAAGTGTTTCCACCAAGGAAAATTTTGTCTGTAGTTGATTTTGCAGAGAATTACACATTCACTACATAAAACGAAATACAGAGCAAATATTATCATTCTGATCAAGTCACGATATTTTTCCATGTTCTGTATAGACATGCTCAATGAAGTATTGATAACATAGAAAGCACCAACGATAATCGACATGTTATTAAATAATATCACTTTAATATAAGTGATGATCGAGCACACGACACACATTATGTACAACATTGTTTTGATAAATTGTATGATTCATTGAAAGAACGTGGAATCAAATTTGATCGACATTGGGTATGGTCAGATGGGTGTGTGGGTCAGTTCAAATCTTCACGATCATTCTATTGGTTATGTCGTCTTCATAAAAAATTTAACATTACACATTGTTGGAATTTTTTTGAGACTAGTCATGGAAAAGGAGAGCACGACAGTGCAAGGGCATGTATAAAACGAGCACTTCGAAGGTATCAGTTGAACCCTCATGCCGATCGATTTGAATTCGCTGAAAAAGTTGTTGAATGGTGAAAAATGGCGCTAAGCCATGAATATAATCCGTCAAGGGATGTGGGTAAGTGTGTCTATATATAAATGTTACATGTATGTACACAGGATATATAAATTTGAATGTATTCAAATTTATATTCAATCTTCAATCATTTTCTTAATAGATTTCAAGTTAACAAGTTCTTTTGTTTTGCAAGGTTTTTTGGTATGTTATAATCAAATATGTAAATAGATCAATCCCATATGACACCAGTACAATACCTGGGACACGAAAAATGCATTTAGTTAAAAAAAAATGTTTTCAAAATGGGTTTGCGTTTGATAGAAGAAATGAGTCTTGTTTTTGTTCAGTTTTCATAGAGGACACACAATTCATAGATATTTGCGAGAACGAAAATGCAGGATATGTTAAATCTTGGAGACATACCAAACTTAATGTAAAAAGAAAAATGCCACTTTCAATCTCAGAGGAGATGGAATCAAATGAAACTATAGTGTCAGTTGATGGCGATAGAGTTTTTGATCTTGTTAGAGAAGGTAATTTTTATGTTTAAATTTTTTCAAATAACTTGTAGATGTACTTGTGTGATAATATAACACGAATTATTTGTTGTCCAATATATCCAATTATTTGCAGGAGATGTTTTTTCCATGGTTACACCTGTAGACAACATTGAAAATGTGAAATATTATTTAATGCGATGCACGAAAAAAAATATGAGGCTATTAGAAGATTTTGATGATAACGGTTTTATATATGAAAGAGGATCCATTGTATTGAAAGGATATTTTTTTCAAGAAACCCATCAAACTATTCATGTTCACTTTCAAGACTACCAGTCAGATGTCACAAGTTGTCAATATAGTCATTTGGTATGTGTAGCACGCATAAAATTAATAGAAGTTCAATAATAAAAAATAAAAAGTTAGAAAAAGGAAAATGTCCAAAGTTGATCATGAACAAATAATTGAAGATGGAATACCATTACGATGTTTTTAAACAAGTGGCACATGTACATTCCATATTTTTTTATTTTTCATTGAAAATACATCCCAGAATTTGATGACTTGTTTTGACTATTTTCAACCAGATTTCCAAATAGGATATTTATAAAAAGGGTACATGTATAAAAAAACTTCGGATCATTCTTAAAAAACAGAGATAAAATATGTTTCAACCATATTTTATCTGTGTTTTTCAACCATTACACCAATCAAAATTATTTTATGAGCATTACACGAATCAAAATTGAGTTGTATATCTCTTGTGTAGTGAGCATTTTATTTTAAACTACAAAATTGTTAAACACCATTTCCATTGAACACTTACTTTTTTGAATAGTATTTTTTTCCATTTGATTTTAATAATATTGCATTAATTTTTAAAAAAGTTAAAACACGTTTTATTTTTTCTATTGTAATAATATATTGTTTCAAAGTTTAACTCATTCCGATTTTTATTTTATTTTTCAAACATTGAATATAAATTAAAGTTGAATTGAGCATCGAGCTTTTATTTTGAATATTTTTTTTAATTGTTGTTCTCAAAATTAAAGAAAAGTTAAAAACATCTCTTTCATTTTGAGATTTTATTTTATTACTTGGGTATATGAACTTTGAGGTGAATATCTCTTCTAGCTTTGGCATTTTCTTAATGAAGGTACATGATAAAAATTAAAGAAGAGTTGATCATCTCTTTCATTTTAAGGTTTTATTTTACAATTACATCATTTTGAGCATTGTATTTTATCATTATCACACAAACCAAAAAAGAGTTGAACATCTCTTCTATCTCAAGATTTTATTGTATACACATTACCTAATTAATTTGGATCTCTTCTATCTTGAGAATTTTATTTTTATTATTACCGCAGCAATCAAAGAAGAGTTGAACATCTTTTCTATCCTAGATTTGAGAGCATTGACTTCTTTAAGTGGTAATTTATTTTTTTTAATTAATATTCTAACAACTAAAAACAATTTAAACATCTATTTCACTTGTTGTAATAACACTTGACTAATACTATCATATATATACCAATATCTTCATTATAATTATTAAGTTGATTTACATTTAAAATTTGAAATTATTTAGAATCTCCATTTTAATAATTAAGTTGATTTTCATGTAGAATTATTTACAAACTTATTAATCATTAAAATTAAATTGTAATTAATAGATCTCTTCTCTAAAAAAGTTAAGGAAATTAATACAACCTTGCCTAAAGTCAAGTGAATTAAATTGTAATTAATAGATCTCTTCTCCAACAAAGTTAAGGAAATTAATACAACCTTGCCTAAAGTTAGTTGAAGACCCTTACAACAATGTGGGTTTATGTGAATAGTATTAAACCATAGCGTGCAAATAGTTTTCCTAATGTAATTCTCTTTCATACATGTTATCTCGGTTGTACAAGGGGTATGTGTTGTTCTTTGGCATGTCTAAAACAAAATGTTTGAATGCATACCTCCTCCTTTGAATTCCACATTGGTTACCTTATTCCAAAATCAAATACAAGTTTTTTGAAAGGAAATTGGTAGATCATGAAAAATTCTTCTTTTTAGTGAAGTTCATACCAACAAAGGTTTTTCATATTTAAAGTGTTTTCTACTACCATATATTCTCAAATAATTTTTCCATGGTTTAACATATTGTCTAAGTTGTCATATATTCTTAAATAGGTATGCAATGTTACAATCTTGTATGTTTGACAGTTCATTTTTTTCTTGTCTATCTCTTGAGTTTGCAATATTCTTAAATATATAAACAATTCACATTCTTGTATTATTGACTTTGCATATTCTTAAATAGATAAATAACAGTTCACATTCTTGTATTATTTCACTTTAATTTTTTCTTTTCATTTATTTAGCAGATATCATATGTCTATCTTTCCTTTAAGTTTTTTCTTTAGTTTTTTTTATTAGTTTTAACATCTCATATGCCTATCTTTCCTTTAGTTTTTCCATTAGTTTTTTTATTAGCTAAGTGCATCTAGATGTAACCAATTTATTTAATAGATCTCACATGCATATCTTTCTTTTAGCTTTTTTTATTAGTTAAGTGCATCTATGTAACCAATTTATTTAAGAGATCTCATATGCATATATTTCCTTTAGTTTTTCCTTTAGTTATTTTATTAGTTTAGTGCAGATCTATGATCCCATATGCCTATCTTTCCTTTAATTTTTTTTTATTCTACCACCAAAATTATTTGATATGTCAATAGAATCATATTTTTGATGATCCACAGTGAACATAAAATGAAACATTTAAATTAATACATAGTAGAATAATATTTAAGGGTTTTATCATATTTTTTACAATCCACAGTGAACATAAAATCAAATATTTAAATCAATACATAGAAAAAGAATATTTAAGAGTTTGATCATATTTTTGATGATCCACAGTGAACATAAAATGAAACATTTAAATTAATACATAGCAAAAAAATATTTAAGAGTTTGATGCTTAATTTAATACATTGTAAAAAAGAAATTATACAAAGCATTAGTTCATTACCAGTTAACTTTGCCACTTTTTTTTATCAACTTTGAGAAATCAAATATGAGA
>SNQJ01S0031819.1:45806-99652 GCA_010110895.2 Picea sitchensis
GTTATATTATATAACATATGAACTGTGCAAATGTTATATTATATAGTTGGATCACTTGAGAGATTTAAGGACAAATTGTTGGATAGTTATGGATATGGTTGGACTAAATACATAACTATGAAATACTTTGTGGTCACCTAAAGTTACATAAAGGGACCTAATTGTACTATAAACTAAGGGATTTCTACATTGAGTGGATAACTACCCAAAATTAACTCAATAGCATGTGCATATTCTTTGAACATGGTTCAATCCTCTAAGACAACATATATATTCCTTATAACATTTCTTTAAGAATCATTAAAAGTTCCCTATGGTTGGATCCACTAAAAAAATGTATTAGAACATTTCTTTGAGATCCCTTAAAAATTCCCTATGGTTGGATCCACAAAGACCACATATAATGCAATGCATTAGAATCCCCAAAACAAAGAGTATATATTCATAACCTCACACACCCACTAATAATATGAGAAATATTTACTAAGTGGTGCACAACAACTTTTTATGCCTTTAATCTTGGCACATAAAAAATCTTTCTTTACTAAGTGGTGCACTCTTATCTAATCACAGATTGGATAATGTTATATTATATAACATATGAACTGTGAAAATGTTGTATGAGGGTTGTTTGTATTCCTAATATAAATTTCGATGATGTGATGCAAATGTAATATTTGTGAGGCTAAGTTGGAGTTAAAAATCTAGATAAAATATAGTCATATAAGGTGGCAACTCACATTGATTGACAGTAATCAAGACAATAATTTCAAATGTAAGTGCATCATAACCTATTGTAAACATAGTAATGTGATTTTTAATGGGATATATATTAAAAAGAAGATGATTTTGAGTGATTCTTAATTGTCAAAAAAATTATGGTGGTAATGAAGCCTATTTCTACAAATAGTAATGTGAGTTTTAATGACATATATATTTCGAAGAAGATGCAACTGAGTGAGTCTTTTAATTGTCACAAAATTAATGGTTTTAAAGGGTAATGTCTATAGATATCCACACTCCCCTCGCGTTGTGGGAGGGTCATGCTATCCACACTCCCCTAGATGTGTCATGACTAATACTAGTTGTCTACTAGAGATATTAGGTCGAAAGGTTTGAAGATTTTGCATTTGGATTATCTCTAGAGTTAGTTCAATATTGTAAAAACTCCAACACATTTCAACAAAGGAAGGGATGGGAGATGCGATATGGAATTAAGGGTTTAAAGGGAGCCCGATGATTTACTTTATTTATTTGTTTGCATTATTAGTTGTTAACATTTTAAAAATTACATTAGGAACATCACTTGTTATTATCGTCTACATATGAGATATGTGTGTGCTAGCTATGCCTAAATATCCAACACACATATAATATTATGGTTCAATAAACACATTAGTTACTAATGTCTCTAGGTTATTAATGAATTAATTAATAAGTTGTCAATTTGAAGTTATATTATATGAATATAAATATCATCAATAAGATAATAATTAGTTCCCATCTTTAAATATTAAATGAAGTTATAATAATTAGTTCACATCTAAGACTCTTTTATTTCTATATTAGACTTTATTATCCAAAATGAATTATTCGTTATAATTATTCCTTTAGTCAAAGGATCACTACAACTGGAAAATACCACCAAAGTGGGAGACAAGTTCCTTTTTGAAGAGTTTACAATGATAAGAGTCTATGGTTTGGAAGAGAAGCCATATCAAAAGTGAGTGTTGAATTTGGCAGAGAAGCCATATCAAGAGACTAAAAAAAGTGAAATTCATTCAGTTACTGACTAAAAATCCAAGCATATTAAATTAGATATTGATCGGATGAATTTCAAGGAAAAACCAAATCTACACAAGTAGGCGCAAAGGCTAAAAATTCATCCATTATTCAATCAACTTGGAGATAAATAAGGGATAGACGACATAGAAAATTCTTATCCTTCACTCATCATCCATGCACATAAAAGAAGGGCATTTGAGTCTATAGGTCTTTAAACAATGAAGTAACGACTATCGATTCGGCTCCTGGTCAACTGCTCAGGCATGGACTGGTGACTAAAGGGATAAGGGACAAAAGATAAAACCACAATATTTGCATAATAATCAACAAAACCCACACATAGAATTCATTTAAATCAGAAGTTGGGTTCGCCAAGGGAAATAAATTCAAAACAACAACGATGGGATGGTAGATGTGAGATGGGATGGTAGAATTTAATGGTTGAGATAAGTCTACAAAACCTCATTATATAATTAGAATCAAAGAGTTCCAAAACCACTAGAGACAAATAATGTGGTTGACCAAGAAACATTGCCATGCTTTAATCCTTTTGGTGTACCACATGACCAATACACTTGTTTAGTTGCCAAAGAGGCTTTCCAACAAGCAAAGTGAAGCTAATATTGATCAACCAAATGATCTAAATGATTATGTTGGTGAATGGACAAGTATGATCAGCAATGTTTCTAATTATCAAACAAATGAAAAAGTCATTGATCCTACCATCATTGATAGGGAATTATCACCCAATCCTTCCCAAGAGGAAGTCAAGAGGAGAATTTGTGAGAAGGATTGGGTTACTTATGAATGTAGGGGTAAACAAATTAAAAAATAAGCCAAAATTAATCCAACTCAAGGTAACCTAATTTAAAGTCTAACCAATCCAAATCCTAGTAATCAAAATCAAATAAATCTAAGTAAGTGACCACATGGAACTCCTAAAGGAACCCAAC
The DNA here is from genome assembly GCA_010110895.2 of Picea sitchensis. Classification (NCBI taxonomy): domain Eukaryota; kingdom Viridiplantae; phylum Streptophyta; class Pinopsida; order Pinales; family Pinaceae; genus Picea; species Picea sitchensis. Next base: position 48,545 of record SNQJ01S0031819.1, read on the forward strand.
CAACTCAAGTTATGAAGAAAAAGTGGTTACTTTAAAAAAAAAAGTTATGAATTGTTTTTTCATAATTGTATGTTGTATTTTAGGGCATTAAAAAATGTTATGCCAATAAAATTTATGAAAATATTAGGACTTGAAACCACCAAAACTTATAGTAAACAACCTGGTGGTTTCATTCCTTGGCCCTGAGATACTTGAAGAAGAAACCAATGTGAAAATTAATTTGTTTTAAGAAATTCTATCATTTAGATATTAAAATGACATCTTAATGAGAACATATGCATTATATTTTAAGAGGAAAACTAGCATACCATTATTAGAAAAAAAAAATTATTTATATAATTTTCTCATGAATTAAGGATATATATTTTGGAAGCTTTATGACGCAAACCACTCCTCAGCGAGCAGCCGCTCTCACCAGGATCTTCTTCCACATAGGCCCGAAGAGCTAAAGGGCTCTTCCAACTCCTCTCGGGAGTCTTCACTACCCACAGCAACTCTACCGGTGATCTCCCCTCCGCGTATTGGGAGATCGGGTCTCATGATATCGTGAAATTCGTGTACACAGTTTTGTGCGAAACAAAATCCCGAATGTCGATGTGTCGATTCTCCTATGGCACTAGTCCTCAGGTTTGATGTTTGGACCCCACGCGCCTATGGCGATCGAGAAATCGCTGATCGGGAATTCGCGGTTTCTATTACCACGATCCACAAGCCCTTTCAAACCTCGAACCCCGATGCATGAGGCCACGTGTTTACGCTCCACGCCATCCCTATGGGACCCATCGCAACTCGGGTTTTCATTGTTTCTCCCCGGTCCTTTCAACTCTAAAACCGCCAAAGTGCCGAGTCCTAACTCCCTAGGATCTCGTGCCACCTGTCACCTTCAAAATCAATGGTCCCGGTAACTTCGAGAAATCGCTACTCGCGATTTAGACGAGCATAAAATTCTTACTTCACCAAACACCGAACGTCGAACCCCGATGGGCTTTGGTTCCTTCCTGCGTCTACGGGTTAAACCCCGTGCAGCTTCTCCAAGATCTGACGATCGGCGGGATTTCGCAATTTTCCTCTGCGAATCCTGGCCGTTGATCTTCCACTTTGGAGGTTTCTCTGTTCCAAAACTCCTTACTATTTGGAACTTCTCCTGGCTTAGTTCCCACAGCTTTTACGAAAAGAAACTATCCCTCCCGAGCTTTATAATCTCGACTCCTTCAGAGGCTTTGTGCACGTTGTGTGTTCGACCTTCAACAGCTTTCAAAGTGCTGGGTCCTCCAGATTCCGTGCACTCACCTGCAACAGAAATCTCTCACTCCCTTATCTCAGAATCACCACTGAGACTTCCAATTCGGTCGGCACTTTTCCCTGCACGACTCTACCAACCCAATTCAACTTCTGGGCAGATGAGAATAAAAGTTAAACTGTCTAGCCTCATCAATGCACTCTATACGGATGAATTCGACTGCACTCTATGCAGGAATCTCCCGGCTCAGACAGAGAAACAATTGAAACTCATTCTCCTTTCTCTCTCTCTCTCTCAGATTTCAGTAAACCTCTGAAATCACATGCACAACATATTCAAAAGCAAATGCATACAAAGGAAAATAGAACATTCATCAACACATAAGCAACATACACAGAGAAACAACAACCACCATGTTATTGAATCAAAAGCTTTCTTCTATTAACTCAATCTATACATGAGTGTTCTCCACAAATTCGCTGGTCTGCTCTTGTTCTTGCTCCTGAATGAATGATAATTCTGAATTGTTCTGAATTATTCAATAATACAAAGGAGGGTGCCTATATTCCGTTTGCCCTCTCGAAAACCGAAACTATCAAATCTACCATTAATTCCTATCTAACAGCATTAAAACTAATAAATGCCTTCCTATCTACAATACAATACAAATGCGCTTCTTTATGAATGCTTCATGAAAGAGCGACGCAACAATTCCCAAGGTGTTTTCAAAATTATATGTGTTGGCGTTGTCCAGCTGTATTTTCTTTCTCCACGTGCTGGTTCGCTTGATGAGGTGTGGATGTTCCTGCATCATACTCCTCGGCTCAAAAGATTTCATGGGCTTCTGTCCATGAGTTCCTACACGGTGTGACCATGTTTCTGTATCGTTGCTTCTGTCTCCCAGCTGGCATCCTCCACTGGGTGATTCTTCCATTTTACCAGGTATTCAAAGTACTGCTTTCTCCTGGTCTTCCTGCCTACTCTTTTATCCAGTATGCACTCCATCTGAGGCTTCTGTGCAACTGGTAACTTCTTCTGCCATTGGATCTCTGGTTGCTCATTATTTCCATCTCATGCATCCTCGACCTTGTATGGGTATAAGTCAGAAACATTAAATATCGGGGATATCCCGATGCCCTCTGGCAACTCAAGCTCGTATGCATTCTCTCCGAACTTCCTCAGGACTTTGCACGACCCGATCTTTTTCATTTTGAGCTTGTTGTATGTCCCGCTTGGGAACCTTTCCTTCCTTAAGTGCGCCAGAACCATGTCCCCAACTTCAACCTGAAGTTGTCTCTTCCTCTGATCGGTTCTGCGCTTATACTCCTGGTTTTCATTCATCATTCGCTACTTCACCTTCATGTGAAGTTCCTGCATTGCTTCAGTGAACTCTTCAGCACGAGCGCTGCTAGTTTCAGCATGTCCTGACTCCCTGAGCTCAGAAAATCCCCTCAACCATGTCCCATACATAATCTGGAATGGGCATCTTCCTGTACTCCTGTTCATAGAATCATTGTACGCGAATTCTGCCTGTGGTAATATCTGGTCCCAACTGCTGTGGTGCTCTGTCACCAAGCTTCTCAATAAATCCCCCAGGCTTCTATTGACCACCTCGGTCTATCCATCGGTCTGCGGATGGTAAGTAGAACTGAATGCTAAGTCGGTTCCCAGCTTCTTCCATAGCGTCCTCCAAAAGTGACCTATGAATTTCGTATCCCTGTCCGAGACTATGCTTCTCGGCAATCCCTACAATCTGACAATTTCTTTAAAAAACAAGTTCATGATGTGGGTCGCATCACTGGTCTTATGGCACGGTATGAAATACGCCATCTTCGAAAACCTATCCACCACTACAAATATGGAATCAACTCCTCGTTGTGTTCTTGTTAATCCCATAAAAAAATCCATGCTAATGGCCTCCCATGGCCTTTCGGGTATAGGCAGTGGCTGATATAACCCAACGTTCTGCTTTCGGCCCTTCGCGTGTTGGCAAATCCTGCATCTGTCAACAAACCGTTTGACATCAGTGCACATCCCTGGCCAAAAATATGATTTGCTCAGCTTGGTGAATGTCTTATCATGTCCAAAATGACCTGCTAAGCCTCCGCTGTGTTTTTCCTTCACTAAATTATCCCTCATGGAGCAATTCGGTATGCACAATTGATTGCCTTTGAACAGCAATCCATCCTGGATCAGGTAGTCTATCCACGGGCTCCGATCTCTGAGAACTGTATTCTCAGTTGTCTCGTATGCTTCTCCAAAATCTGGATCACCTGCATACATGTCTTTCATATTTTCAAAACCCAAGTTCTTGACCCTGAATTCCTGCAACAACAAACATTTTCTGCTCAAGGCATCAGCCGCCTTGTTAGCAGTTCCTGAAATGTGCTTAATGACAAATGTGAAATTTTGCATGTGCTCTACCCATTTTGCATGCTTTTGGTTCAACTTCTCCTGTTGACTTACAAACTGCAAAGCATGATTATCGTTGTACAAAACAAATTCCTTGGGTATCAAGTAATGCCTCCACTTTTTCAATGCCTGTATGATGGCGTAAAACTCCTTATCATAGGTGGAGTATTTCAGTTTTGCGTCATCCAGTTTCTCACTGTAGTATGCAACAGGTCTGTCATCCTGACTCAGGACCCCTCCAACAGCATACCCACTCATGTCACACTTCACTTGGAAGGTTTTCTGAAAATCAGGCAACACCAGAATTGGTTGCTCTGTTATCTTCCGCTTCAACAGATTGAAGCTCCTTTCAGCCTCGGTTGTCCAGTGAAAAAATTTATGTCTCTTCTTCATGGTATCCATCATTGCTGCGCTAATTCCACTAAAATTTCAAATGCATTTCCTATAGAAACTAGCCAGTCCATGGAAACTCCTTACCTCGAAAACATTTCGGGATGATGGCCAGTTCTTAATCACATTCACCTTCTCAGGATCCATCTTTAGCTCATTCGTCGAAATTACAAAACCCAAATAAATGAGCTCTGTCTGCATGAAGGAACATTTTTTCAAATTAATCAACAGCTTCTCCTGCTGTAGCCTTCTCATCACAATGGCCAAATGCTCTAAGTGCTCAGCCTTGGTCTTGCTGAAAATCAGTATGTCGTCCAAGTATACGACCACAAAATTTCCAATGAATTCCCGCAAGACTTCATTCATCAGTCTCATAAAAGTGCTCAGCGCGTTTGTCAAACCAAACGGCATGACCAACCATTCGTACAAACCCTCGTTTGTTTTGAATTTTGTCTTCCACTCATCTCCTTCTCTCACTCGGATCTGATGATATCCACTCATGAAATCAATCTTCAAAAAATAATTTGCCCCACTCAGGCAATCCATCAGATCGTCCATTCTCGGCAGTGGAAATTTGTACCTGATGGTGATTTTATTTATCGCCCTGGAGTCTGTACACATCCTCTAGCCTCCATCCTTCTTCAGACTTAGCACTGTCGGAACAACACATGGACTAAGACTTTCCCGCACCAGTCCTTTATCCAACAAATCTTGCACTTGCCTTTTGACCTCCTCATTCTCCTGAGGTGTCAACCTGTACGCTGCCTTATTCGGTAAACTTGCTCAGGGTATGAGATCAATGTGGTGACTCACACTCCTCATCGGTGGCAACGAACGAGGTAGTTCATCCACGATGATATCAGCAAACTCTCCCAGCAGTTCTTGAATCTCTTCTGGCAAGTCGTCCACTCTTGTGCTTGTCAGAACAATTCTCGACTTTCTGAAAACAAAGAACTGTGGATTTTCATTCTTCTCCATCTCTGTGAGAAGCTCCTTCCCACTCATGAGAAGTATTGTGCTGGTTACTTCTGGCTTCACTCCTTTATCCTTTATCGAAAGCAATGTGTGTGTTCTCCCATCCTTCTCCAAGGTGTATGTGTTCATCCTCCCATCATGGACAACATTCCTATCATACTGCCATGGTCTTCCCAATAATACATGACATACATCCATGGGTATAACATCACACAGAATTTTATCCCTATATTCACCCATTTTAAATTGAACCAAGCATTATTTCGTAACACTTACCTGGTGTCCTTTCTGCATCCATGATACCTTGTATGGGCTCGGGTGATTGGTCATCTCTAACTCCAATTTCTCCACCATCTCGGTTGAAACGAGATTATCTGTGCTTCCACTGTCCACTATGACCTTGCATTTCCAGCCCTTGGCCTTGCAAGTCGTTCTGAACAGTCTCCATCTTTGATCCATGTCCTCCACCTCTTTCTCAGGTTTCAAAAGGACCTTATGCACTGTTAGCGACTTCCCACTTCCGCTGTCCTCACTCTCAACATCACGCCTCTGCTGCGCCTCAGCGATGTGAGCTTCTCCTCTGTCCATCTTCCTGTCTGGACAATCCATGGCCTTATGTCCGTCCTTCCCACATGTAAAACATGTGATGACTCCTCGTCGGCCTCTTCCTCTACCTCGGGTGCGAGGAAAAACGTTTGAATCAACATATCCACCACCCTGCTCTGTGTGCTGCCTCCTCGGCTCAGCATATTGCTGTCCTCGCTGTGAGGATCCAGCTTTCTCCATTTTACCCTGAGGTCTCTTCTACTCCTCCTTGGGCTTCTGAATTCTTTCCTGGGCAACCGCTTTGCTTCTAGGATGGCTTATGCCTCGCCCTCGCTGTCCCTTCTTGTTGCTCAGCTTCTCCTCGGATTTCAGAGCCAATTGGTAAGCATCTTCCACCGTCCTGATGGTTAGCATGCTTAGCTCGTCCTGAATGTCGTACCTCATCCCATTTAGGTACCTCGCCACCTTTTCGTCATCACTCTCCCGATGACCAGCTCGAATGTTGAACCTATAGAATTCTTCGGTGTACTCCTTCACCGTCATCAGCTTTTGTCTCAGGTTCTGCATACGCCTGAACAAGGTGATCTGATAATCTCTGGTGATGAACTTCGCTTTCATCTTAGCGATCATCCTGTCCCAGCTCTTAATCTTTTGTTTGCCTTTGCAGCGCCTATCAGCCTGTAACTCGTCCCACCATAAGGCTGCATGTCCTTTCAGCTTAGTAACATCATGCCTTACCTTCTTGTCCTCTTCGATATCCTCGTAATCGAAGTACGTGTCGAGTGCTCGGATCCAGTCCAGCAACTCTTCTGCATTTAGACTCCCCTCATAGACAAGAATGTCCATCTTTGTCTTTGAGCTCATCCTGGTGATGGCCCGAATCAACCGCTCTGTTGATGCGTCCTCTGCTGAGACTTCTTCTGCCTCGTTCCCAGCTTCCTCTTCCACCTCGGAATCGCTGAATTCTATTTCACCAGCTCCTCGTTTTTGCGCAGTCTCCATCTCCTCAAGCCTTGCTCGGAGATCTCGCATTTGGCGCTCTATTTCTGGATTCCCTGCCAGCCTACCTCTTCTTCGCGTGTCCCTGTCTTCTCGATCAGGTGAATGCCTTTCCCTTCTCGGCGGCATGGTGTCTTCTCTTGTTCCTCTTCTGCTTCAAAAAGAAAAATATATCTCGCTCTGATACCACTTTGACGCAAACCGCTCCTCAGCGAGTAGCCGCTCTCACCAGGATCTTCTTCCACATAGACCCAAAGAGATAAAGGGCTCTTCCAACTCCTCTCGGGAGTCTTCACTACCCACAGCAACTCTACCGATGATCTCCCCTCCACGTATCGGGAGATCGGGTCTCGCGATATCGCGAAATTCGTCTACACAGTTTCGTGCAAAAAAAAATCCCGAATGCCGATGTGTCGATTCTCCTATGGCACTAGTCCTCAGGTCTGATATTTGGACCCCATGTGCCTATGGCGATCAGGAAATCACCGATCGGGAATTCTCGATTTCTATTACCACGATCCACAAGCCCTTTCAAACCCTGAACCCCGATGCACGAGGCCACGTGTTTGCGCTCCATGTCGTCCCTGTGGGACCCGTCACAACTCAGGTTTTCGTTGTTTATCCACAGTCCTTTCAACTCTAAAACCACCGAAGTGCCGAGTCCTAACTCCCCGGGATCTCGTGCCACCTGTCACCTTCAAAATCAACGGTCCCAATAACTTCGGGAAATTGCTACTCGCGATTTCGACGAGCATAAAATTCTTACTTCGCCAAACACCGAACGCCTAACCCCGATGGGCTTTGGTTCCTTCCTGCGTCTACGGGTTAAACCCCATGCAGCTTCTCCGAGATCTGACGATCGACGAGATTTCGCAATTCTCCTCTATGAATCCTGGCCGTTGATCTTCCACTTTGGAGGTTTCTCTATTCCAAAACTCCTTACTATTTGGAACTTCTCCTAGCTTAGTTCCCACGGCTTTTACGAAAAGAAACTATCCCTCCTGAGATTTATAATCTCGACTCCTTCAGAGGCTTTGCGCACGCTGTGTGTTCGACCTTCAACAGCTTTCAAAGTGCTGGGTCCTCCAGATTCCGTGCACTCACCTGCAATAGAAATATCTCACTCCCTTATCTCAGAATCACCACTGAGACTTCCAATTCGGTCGGCACTTTTCCCTACACGACTCTACCAACCCAATTCAACTTCTGGGCAGATGAGAATAAAAGTTAAACTATCTAGCCTCATCAACGCACTCTATGCGGATGAATTCGACTGCACTCTATGCAGGAATCTCCTGGCTCAGACAGAGAAACAATTGAAACTCATTCTCCTTTCTCTCTCTCTCTCAGATTTCAGTAAACCTCTTAAATCACATGCACAACATATTCAAAAGCAAATGCATACAAAGGAAAATAGAACATTCATCAGCACATAAGCAACATACATAGAGAAACAACAACCACCATGCTATTGAATCAAAAGCTTTCTTCTATTAACTCAATCTATACATGGGTGTTCTCCACAAATTCTCTGGTCTGCTCTTCTTCTTTCTCCTGAATGAATGATAATTCTGAATTGTTCTGAATTATTCAATAATACAAAGGAGGGTGCCTATATTCCGTTTGCCCTCTTGAAAACCGAAACTATCAAATCTACCATTAATTCCTATCTAACAACATTAAAACTAATAAATTCCTTCCTATCTACAATACAATACAAATGTGCTTCTTTATGAATGCTTCATGAAAGCGCGGCGCAACAATTCCCAAGGTGTTTTCAAAATTATATGTGTTGGCGCTATCCAGCTATATTTTCTTTCTCCACGCGTTGGCTCGCTTGATGAGGTGTGGATGCTCCTGCATCACTTTAATTCAATTTTCTAAGTTTCAACATTTTACACCATATTCTAACATGTTGTGCATGTACCCAATAATTCTTCCTAGTAACAAGATTGTCTTTTTTTATAGATTTCTATTACAATTGACATGTGATAAGAGGAAAGCATTAGCTTACATCAATGCTTACATTTTTTCCTTTAAAGGAAAGATAATATAGTTTATTCATAATCTCATTAGTTGAGTTTCATTTGAATCATGAATTTCTTAAACTACATCGCAAAATACATCTTAAATAAACTCAAATTTAATCACCATGGATTTCATCAACATATACATTAACATAAAACAATGGTCATAGTCAAAATGGTTCCATGAATGTAACAACCATTGTATAACTCTATGCATGCAAATCCAATTTTAGATGTTAGTTCAAAAAATAAAAACATTATTGTAGACGTTGCTTGTATCAAAAAATAAGAGAACAATGTTGTCACAACAAAACTATATTTATTGTTCTCTATATCAATGAAATTGTAATGAAGGATTTCTTTAAAGTTAAATACATAAACACACACTAAACTGGGAATTGATTTGATTCTCATCCAATAACTTCCTAAAACTACTTAAAAAGACAAATCGCATCAAAGCATTTTATACTTGACAACAAATAACTAAATATTAGTACACAAGACAAGTAAGAGTGATTTTGAAAATGTATCATAAAAAATAGATGTAGTCCAATAATAACAACTTAATATTTAAAAAAACACAATTAAGGAAAACATAACAATGGTATTACATAATCACTACTTTCTAAATCCAAATGTATTGACATAATTTTGTTAATGTTGTACTAATTTTGCTCCTATTGCAGCAACTACTATAGATATATTTTTATATTTCAATCTTTTAGTTAGGTCTTTGAAATATTGTGATATGTACTAGGTCCTTTATGGTGATTTTTCTTTATAGTTGTTGTCAGAGTCTAATTTTGTTCAGTTTGGGCACTATTCAGGGTAGTGGTGGCCCTGTAGCAGTCATGCTTAGCCTCTGGTCTCACTTTTTATAGTTAGAATAGCTAGTCTATGTTCTGTCTATTTTTTGTAGCTCTCTCTATTTGCTTAGAGGTTGTATGGATTTCATATGGAAATGGGACTTTGTTACTAGTTGTAGATCTACTTATACTGGTGCTTGGGGTACTACATGGACATGACCGAATATGGCTCTATCCATGTACATTGACATGCCCGAATTTGGTCTTGTCCCTATACATGGACAAGGCCATATTCATCCATGTTCATGGATAGGGACAGGTCTGAATTCAGGCCTATCCCTGTACATGGACAGGGACGAATAAGGCCCTGTCAAAATTCTAAACTCAAATTTTTAACTAAAAATTTAAATTTTCTATAAATTAAACATTTAAACATATTTAAAATTCGGCCCTGTTTAAAAATTGAAAATGCAGCCTTGTCTAAAATTTGAAAATTCATCCCTGTTTAAAAATTGAAAATTTGACCTCGTTAAAAATTGAAAATTCGGCCCTGTTTAAACATATTTTAAACATGTTTAAAAATTTAAAATTTAAACTTATTTAAACATAAGGGACAAAGACATACTCGGCCCTGTCCATGTATAGGTACAGCCCGAATTCGGGCCTGTCAATGTACATGGACAGGGTCGAATAAGGCCCTGTCAGAAATCAAAATTTAACATCTAAATTATATAATTTAAATAGAAATTTAAAATTTAAATTCTAAAATTCCAAAATAACTTTAACTTCTAAATTCTAAATTCTACATGGACATGGCCGGTTTACTTTTATTTGTCAAATTATGCAATTTCTTCATTGTTCTTTGCTTAACAATTATTTTATTTCATGTCCTATTTTTACAACAGATCGAGGTTTTATTTGACGAGATTAAAATTTGTTTTGGTTTCTTTCTTCACAGTAAAAATTGGCTATAGTTTTACAGACACAGCTATGGGGAGGATTACAAAAGGAACCAAACTTCTTACTGAAGGTGGATATGAAAAAAAAAATTCGACAGACTTTTGAGACTATGCATGCTATTTTTAAACTTATGCAGGGCCTGTTATAGGAACATTATATTTCTCTACTGTGAAGCTTTCTTTTTGCAGTGATAGTCCTCTTGCTTATTACCCTCATCCTGGTCAGACTAAATGGAGTTATTGTAAGGTATGATCCTTTAAAAGACAATTTCTTTGAGAAGTGTAACCGAGAACTAGTAGAAGAGGATAACGAAAACGAATGCACAGTAAAGATAGGTCAGGGCTAGGGAATCTCAATGCAATGATTGAGAATGGATCTAGATACATGCAATGCATAGAGAATTTTTGAATGTCTTCTACTTATGTAGAAAATGTATGCAAACACATTATGCAGTTGAGAATGCATAGACATAGGGTACCTAAAGGGTGTTAAAGGTACATTGTAAATTGGCAGGGTTGAAAGCAATCTAAATAAAAAAAATAAAATCCTAATTTAAAAAACTAAATTCTAATTCTAATCTAAATTCTAAGCTAAATTATAATCTAATTCTGTCTTTGTTCTAAAGTTTAAAATTTATACATATTTAAACATTATGGACAAGGCCATATTCGGCCCTATCCATGTACAGATACATGACCAAATTTGGGCCTATACTTGTACATGGACAGGGCCGAATATGGCCCTGTCAACAATCTAAAAAACACATTTAAATCGTAACTAAAAATCTAAATTATAATCTAATTTAAATTATAATCCAAAATATAATTCTAATCTAAACATACCTGAATGACCCCCACTGCTCCAACGTTGATGCAGGAGCATCACTCCAAGCTAGCTATGCACTAGCCAACACAACAAGCATTCAATGGAGAGGAGAGGCACAACCCTCTCACTTTCCAATTTCAAATTTGACAATGTATTTAATGATTGTAAGGATGGTAGAGAAAAAAAACCATGCATAAGCGCAGGCTTAAATAAAGGTTTCTAATGTAGGAGCATCACAAGCAGCTAGACAAGGTGAGCATGAAGGCGGAAGATAGCTGGAAGACCACTAGCACACATTTTTAAAAAAAATTTGAAGCATTAATGTAATGGTTAAAGGGAAGCATACTTGCATATTGTAAATAGATCATGACCGATTCACTCTCATCTATAGAAGGTAGAGGCATTTATGCATAGTTAATGAAAGTAGGTAGATTTGAATGATAGATTAGACAGTTTTAGGAGCATGAGGGAAAACAGATATAGACACCCTCACAATTGTATCATGAGAGTATTGTGTCATTAGCATAGAGAAAGAAGAAGAAAATAGTTTTAGCAGAGAGTTGAGAAGAAGAATTCATGTACAAGAGCTTTGAATTAATATATGAAGCTTTTAGTTCAAATTCATGGTGTTATGATGTTTTCTATTTGTACATGTTCAATGGTCTGCTTACAGTTGTTTTATGCTCTCCGTTATGCATTTGCTTTAGTGCTGTGAATGTATGATTTCATGTTGAATGTTTGAAATCCGAGAGAAGCATAATGAGATTCAATTGTTTCTCATCCTGAGCGAGAGTTCCTGCAAGGAGTGTAGTGAAAGCGTTTACAAGGTTCAAAGTTTATCTCTGAAAGCTCAGAAGGGATACCGTTGTTCTCATTCTAGTAGAAGTGCAAGTGAAGCATAGGAGTCGTGCAAGGCATGTGCATGATAGATGAGTCCTTAGAAGTTGTTAACTAAGGTGGAAGAGAGGAATATTGTTTTTGCAGAAGGCGCACAGAGTCGAGGGTTCAAATACGTAGAAGTATTTGAAGGACTTCTGCAAGGAGTGCGAGTAGAGGTTTTTTTTTTTAGGCTTGAATTTATCAGAGAAGCTCAGAAGGAGTAGTGCAGAAGGAAGGTCACAGCGAGGGAACATTAGTTCATTTCATAGAGGTTCTTGAGGGAAGAATCAAATGGTCAAAATTCTTTGTAGAGAATTCACGAAATAGAGGAGACCTTAGGATCCAAGAGAGTTGCGGGGAAGTTAAGTGACAGAAAGAATTCATCCTTTGAGAGGCAAGATCCAATATGGACCTTTGATCGCGACTGTTGGACTGTCAAGATCATTTTGGCATTTCGGGAGTTGTAAGTCCAAAGTGTGGAAAAAACCCTTGGTCGTTCAAACTCCCTAAGCACGAACTGGATTATCGTGTGTGAAGGCAAGGAGCAGAATGTTTGGCATTTTGGAATTTTGGAGTTTGGCATTTCGGGGGTCTTGAGGACAAGTGATCAGGACACAGCGGAGGAAAAAACCCAAATTCGCAATTCATGGCAGAATTCGATGTGAATTTTGGGATTTTGGTAATTCGAGATTCGGAATATCAGACGTCCTAATGACAAGGAGCCAAGGGCCTTTGTATTGAAAAACCCAGAATTGTAAAACCTGGAAAATCCTTGAAGTGGCATTTCAGAATTTTAGGGATCAAGGTTTCGACATTCACATTGACAAGAATTCGGGACACTTCATGTCAGAAATCCCAAATTTGTGAAACACGAAATATCTGTAAAGGCGTGTTTTGGCATTTCAATGTTTTGAGGTTCGGGAATTCGGGATTTGTGGTGACAAGTGTTTTGGTATCGAGAGTTTCGATCTCCCGGTACCCGAAAGCCTGAAAATCATGTGGGTCGTCGGATCAGGAGGGTGATGGTCATCCGTTGATTTCTGTATAGCCTCTATTTCAAAGTTCAAAACTTCAAAAGGACAGAGGAAATAGCGATAGGAGGGTAGCTCAAGTTTCAGAAGCCGATATCTTGGGCGACAGGTGACGAGACCTCACATCAGAAATAGAGTACAACTCGAGAGGATAGGTGGCGAGTTTTTGTCAATGATCGGAGTCGGACTTCATTGATTTTTTCAGGGTTTGGGGGTTGGAGAGTCAAGAAACCTTGCATCAGGATTCGCGAAATCACAAAGTCCGAAACCATGAAAAAGGAAAAAAACCCGTTGAGGAGCCAATAATTGATGAACGCATTAAAATTCGACAATTCAGCATTTTAGAAGACAAGAGATCGGGGTTCCCGGTTCTGGAATTGCCGAAGTCGTGAAACGTGAAACATGAGCATGGGAAGACATGGACAAGGACTTCGTTGTTTCGACATTTTGGGTTTCAGCAGGTGAAAGAGTCGAGAATATCGACATCAGGGATCACTAAATAGTGAAACCCAAAGTTTCAATTTGGCTAAAGACACAATTTCATTATTAATCAGAAGATAAGAGTTGATGCCTAGTGTTTTCTCATGAAGGCTCAACTCATAAGGACCTATGGATACACTGTGAGTGTATAAGATATTCCCGAGGGAAAATAAAGGAGTCAATTAGACTAAAGAGGGAAGGTTTAGAAAGATCCTGTGCAAATCTCGACCTGAGAGTAGGGGGTCTGCATCAATTGTGGTATCAAAGCCCAGAACAATTTCTTTGTTTTCTGTAACAAGGAAAGGAGGAACATTCTCAGCCATGCCACCGAGAAGAAAATATAGGCTCGTGCTAATGCCTGATCCAGCAGTGGAAACGAAAATGCGTGAACTACATGCCAGACTTGATTCCATGGAGACAGCACAGAGGCCCACAGTCAACGTTGGAGATATCAGCAAGGTTGAAAGTGAAGATGGAGATGGACATGAAGGAGAAGCAGTTGTAGTTGAAGATGTTGCATATGAATGCCTATTCAGGGTTGTTTCTAGGATAGGTGCCAGAGAAAAAATGGACATTCCAGTATATGAAAGAAACCTAGATGTTGAAGAGCTTCTAGACTGGATTAGAGCTCTGGATAAATATTTTGACTATGAGGATGTCAAGGAAGACAAAAAGGTAAAACATGTTGTCACAAGACTCAAGAGGGCAGGTTTAGTAAGATCTTGTGTGGATCCCAACATGAGAGCAAGGGGTCTGTGTCAATTGTGGTATAGACTCAAGGGAAATCAATAAGATTACCATCAGATATAGATTTCCATTACCAAGGATGGACGATTTGATGGATTGTTTGAGTGGAGCAAAGTTTTTTTCAAAGATTGATTTGAAAAGTGGATATCATCAAATTCGTATGAGAGAAGGTGATGAATGGAAGACAACATTCAAGACGAATGAGGGGCTGTATGAATGTCTTGTCATGCCATTTGGTTTAACAAATGCAGCCAGTACTTTCATGAGGTTGATGAACGAAGTCCTGAAGGATTTCATTGGGAAATTTGTCATCATATATCTTAACGATATATTGATTTTCAGCAAGACAATTGCAGAGCACTTAAAGCATTTAGCTACTGTAATGAGGAGATTACAGCAAGAGAAATTGCTGATAAATATGAAGAAATCAACATTTATGAGGACATGACTCATTTATTTGGGTTTTGTTATCTCTGCAGATGAGATAAAAATGGATCTGGATAAGGTAGAGACGATTAAGAATTGGCCATCACCAAAAAGTGTGTTTGAAGTTCGAAGCTTCCATGGTTTAGCTAGTTTCTACAGGAAATTCATCTGAAATTTAAGTGGGATTAGCACACCGATGATGGACAAGGTGAAGAAAAGACACAAGTCTTTTCACTGGATAGAAGAAGTAGAGAAGAGTTTCAACCTATTGAAGAAAAAGATCACGGAGGAACCAATTCTGGTTTTTCCAGACTTTAACAAGACGTTCTAGGTCAAGTGTGACGTGAGTGGATTTGCAATTGGAGCAGTCTTGAGCTAGGACGATAGGCCGGTTACATACTTCAGCGAGAAATTGAATGAAGAGAAGGTCAAATACTCGACATATGACAAAGAATTCTATGTTGTCATACAAGCACTGAAGAAATGGAGACACTATTTGGTTCCTAAGGAGTTTGTTTTGTGCAGCGATAATCACACTTTGCAATTCGTGACTCAACAGGAAAAGTTGAACCAAAAGCATGCTAAATGGGTTGAACACATGCAAAATTTTATTATTGTAATTAAACATATTTCTGGAACTGCTAACAAAGTTGTTGATGCTTTGAGCAGGAAATGTTTTCTTATGAAAGAATTTAGAATCAAAACTTTGGGTTTTGATAACCTCAAAGAAATGTACAGGGATGACCCAAATTTTAAAGAAGTGTATGAGGCATCTAAGAATCCAATTCTCAGGGACAGAAGCCATTGGACCAAATATATGATCCAGGATGGGTTATTATTCAGGGGCAATCAGTTATGTATTCCAAAATGCTCCATGAGGGAGAACCTACTGAAGGAAAAACACAGTGGAGGATTGGCCGGACATTTCGGTCATGACAAAACGTTCTCAAAGCTAAATGGCTTGGATTTTTGGCCAGGAATGAGGATATATGCTAAGAAATTTGTGGACAGATGTAGGATTTGTCAGCACACTAAAGGAATAAATAAGAACACAGGGTTATACCAGCCATTACCCATACCAGAAAGGTCGTGGGATGTAGTAAGTATGGATTTTGTATTAGGGATGCCAAGAATGCAAAGAGGATGTGATTCAGTCTTTCTGGTAGTTGACAAATTTTCCAAGATGGCACATTTCATACCATGCCAGAAAACCAGCGACACAACTCATATTGTGAACCTGTTTTTCAAAGAAGTCATTAGACTTCACGGTTTGCCAAGGAGTATAGTTTCAGATCGGGATACCAAGTTTGTAGGACATTTCTAGAGGACTTTATGGAAGAATATCAAGACAAGTGTTTCCTTTAGCTTATCTTATCATCCTCAAATGGATGGGTAGACAGAAGTTGTAAACAAAAGCTTGGGATATTTACTGAGAATCCTAGTGACTGAACACCACAATCAATGGGACCACATTCTACCACAAGCGGAATTTGCTTATAATGATTCGATCAATCGAAGCACAGGGAAGAGACCATTCCAAATTGTATATGCAATGAAAGCAAGGGGATTTTTTGAATTGAAAGATACGGAACAAACTGAATTCAAAAGTGCTAGTGTAGAATACTTTGCAGAAGCAATGAAAGAGCTTCACAGCCGAGTTAAGAAATGATTGCAGAATTCGAGTCAAGAGTACAAGCACAGAGTAGATCAACATAGGAGAGAACTTCAATTTGAATTTGGTGATCTAATTCTTGCACATCTGAAGAAGGAGAGGTTCCCAAGGGGGGCATATAACAAAATGAAAATGAAGAAGATTGGACCATGCAAGGTCATAAAGAAATTTGGGGCAAACACATATGAGATTGAATTACTCGATGGGATCGGAATTTCACCGATATTCAACATCTCAGATTTGTACCCTTACAAAGATGAAGAAGCAGGGACAGAGAATGAGCAGACATAAGTTCAGTGGACCAAACAAATGCCTGTAGATGAAAAGCCATAGATGGAAAGAATAATTGGTGAGAGGGTTAGCAAGAAGATCAGAGGAAAGAATATTTTGAATACTTGGTCAAGTGGAAGGGACATCCAGTTCAAGATGCCAGCTGGGAAGATGAAGTAGAAATTCAGAAGCATGGACAGACCGTGCAAGAGCTCATGAATAGGAGTTCATGAAAATTTTCAAGTGAGGGAGTATGATGCAGGAGCATCGCAAACAGCCAGCCAAAGCGAGCATGAAGGCGGAAGACAACTAGAAGACCACCAACACACATTTTTGAAATTTTTTTGAAGCATTAATGTAATGGTTAAAGGGAAGCGTACTTGCATATTGTAAATAGATCATGAGCAATTCGTTCTCATCTGTAGAAGGTATAGGCATTTATGCATAGTTAATGAAAGTAGGTAGATTTGAATGATAGATTAGATAGTTTTAGGAGCAAGAGGGAAAATGAATATAGACACCCTCACCATTGTATCATCAGAGTATTGTATCATTAGCATAGAGAAAGAAGAAGAAAATAGTTTTAGCAGAGAGTTGAGAAGAAGAACTCATGTACAGGAGCTTTGAATTAATATATGAACCTTTTAGTTCAAATTCATGGTGTTATGATGTTTTTTGTTTGTACATGATGAATGGTTTGCTTACAGTTTTTTTATGCTCTCCTTTATGCATTTTCTTTAGTATTGTGAATGTATGATTTCATGTTGAATGTTTGAAATCCAAGAGAAGGAGAATGAGTTTCAATTGTTTCTCATCCTGAGTGAGAGTTCTTGCAATGAATGCAGTGAAAGCGTCTGCAAGGTGTGCGTTGACAAGGTTCGGAGTTTATCTCTGAAAGCTCAGGAGGGATACCATTGTTCTCATTCCAACAGAAGTGCAAGTGAAGCATAGGATATGTGCAAGGCATGCACAGGCTAGCTAAGTCCTTAGAAGTTGTTAACTAAGGTGGAAGAGAGAAAGATTGTTGTTGCAGAAGGCACACAGATTCAAGGGTTCAAATATGCAAAAGTATTTGAAGGACTGTCGCAAGGAGTGTGAGCATAGGTTTTTTTTTTAGTCTTGAATTTATCAGAGAAGATCAGAAGGAGTAGTGCCTTTGAAGCATTCAAAGGGAGGCGAAGTGAAGTTTCTTTGCAGAAGGAAGGTCATGGCGAGGGAACATTAGTTCATTTCGCAGAGGTTCTTGAGAAAAGAATCGAACGGCTAAATTCTATGTGGATAATTCACGAAATAGTGGAGACTGTAGGATCTAGGACAGTTGTGGGGAAGTTAAGCGACAGGACGAATTCATCCTTCGAGAGGCAGGATCCAATATGGACCTTTGATCGTGACTATTGGACCATCGAGATCATTTCGGCATTTCATCATTTCGAGAGTTGTAAGACCGAAGTGTGGATGAAACCCTTGGTCATTCTAACTCCCAAAGCGTGAACTGGATTATCGTGTGTGAAGGCAAGGAGCAGAATTTTCAGCGTTTCGAAATTTCGGAGTTTGGCATTTCGGGGG
The DNA here is from genome assembly GCA_010110895.2 of Picea sitchensis. Lineage (NCBI taxonomy): Eukaryota > Viridiplantae > Streptophyta > Pinopsida > Pinales > Pinaceae > Picea > Picea sitchensis. Next base: position 66,796 of record SNQJ01S0031819.1, read on the forward strand.
TCCTGAGGACAAGTGATCGGGACATAGTGGAGGAAAAAAACCAAAGTCGCAAGTCGTGGTAGAATTGGATGTGAATTTTGGGATTTCGGTAATTCAGGATTCAGAATACTAGAATTCCTGAGGACAAGGAGCCAAGGGCCTTTGTATTGAAAAACCTAAAATTGTAAAACCTGGAAAATCCTTGAAGTGGCATTTCCGAATTTCGAGGATCGGGGTTTCGGAATTCACGCTGACAAGAATTCAGGACACTTCATGTCAGAAATCTCGAATTTGTGAAACACGAAATATCTGTGAAGGCGCGTTTCGGCATTTCAGTGTTTCAGGGTTCAAGAATTCGGGATTTGTGGTGACAAGTGTTTTGGTATCGAGAGTTTCGAACTCCCAGTACCTGAAAGACTGAAAATCACATGGGTCGTCGGATCAGGAGGGTGAAAGTCGTCCATTGATTCTTTATAGCCATTATTTCAGAGTTCGAAAATTCAAAAGGACAGAGGAAAAAGCGATAGGAGGGTAGATCAAGTTTCGGAAACCGATAGCTTGGGCGACAGGTGACAAGAGCTCACGTCAGAAACATAGTACAGTTTGAGAGGATAGGTGGTGAGTTTTTGTCAATGATCGGAGTCATACTTAGTTGACTATTTCGAGGTTCAGGGGTTAGAGAGTCAGGAAACCTCGCGTCAAGATTTGCGAAATCGCAAAGTCCGAAACCCTGAAAAGGGCAAAAAACCCATTGAGGAGCCAAGAATTGATGAATGCGTCAGAATTTGGAAATTTGGCATTTTAGAAGACAAGATATCGGGGTTCCCGATTCTGGAATTCCCGAATTCACAAAATGAGAAATAGGAGCAGAGGAAGACATGGACAAGGATTTCGGTGTTTCGACATTTCAGGTTTCGGCAGGTGGAAGAGTCGAGAATCTTGACATCAAGGATCATGAAATCACGAAACCCAAAGTTTTGATTTGGTGAAAGACACAATTTCATTGTTTATCAGAAGATAAGAGTTGATCCCTAGTGTTTTCTCACGAAGGCTCAACTCATAAGGACCCGTGGTTACACCGCGAGTGTATAAGATATTCCCGAGGGAAAATCAAGGAGTCAATTAGACTCAAGAGGGTGGGTTTAGAAACATCCTGTGCATATCCTAACCTGAGAGCAGGGGGTCTATGTAAGTTTCCTTAAATAGTTGTAAGGTTGAGATCTAGATCCGATTTGGACTAGACAACCATTCAATGTAATTGAATGTAAATTAATGAGAGTTGGTGAGGATGGAGGGAAGAGCTCGAGGAGCCCCCTTTTGTAAAAAGATCTTCTTATTTTTTCTGTTGTAGAGAGAGACAGATGGAAGAGAGTTAGGAAGAGGAGAGAATAGAGATAAGAGAGGAGAGCAGAGACTCTATTGTAGTCCAAGCTCAAACACATTGTAATTAGACATTTATGTTAATGCAAAGTAGTTTTGCCTGCATGTTATTCTATGTATATTGATGAATGTCTTTATGTGTTGATGATATGTTGTAGATGTATGTTAGATGTGAAATTGCAGGTTACCGAAAGAATTTGTTGTCTATTGAGTTCTTTCATTTCAAGTTTGGGTTCTTTGTGGCTTCATGCAAGAGGTTGCACGACATAACATTGCGGGTTCTATAAGCCAGTGCATAGAGTGCACTTCTGAATTCTATGGAATTTAGACAAAGACATGCCAAGAGGGCACACTAGAGGAATTCATTGACTCAAGGAGGAGGCCTCAAGGTTGTTGAATACATTGGAGGTAATACTGTGTAGAGGGAGGCACAGAGATAATAGAATCACTAAAGGTTCTGTAGAAGCTCTGCCAAGAGGGAATTGAGCGCGCGCATAGAGTGCATAGGAGGAACTCTATTTCGAGTTCAGTGAGAAGATAAAGGCACTGAGGATTTTGGAGAACTCTACCAGGAGGGCATCAAGTTGGTGTAAGAGTGCACAGAGGAACTCTTGTTTGAGTTCATAGGAAGGAGAAGTGTCAAGGGAAGACACTCGTAGGGTTATTGAACACCCTGCAGGCTCAGCAAGGAGTCCTTGAGCATAGGTTGTCAGAGGGAATTTACTTCCATTCAAGGAGAGAAAGGGGCAGATACCATTGAGGTCCAAGAAATTGAAGCTCAAGGAGGACAAAAACTTCTGCAAGGAGTGCACTAGGCCAACACTTGAGTGAAGTGTTGATAGAAAATTGCCTGAAGGCTCATCAAGCACAGAGAGTGTGCACAGAATGAACTTTTCTCAAGCTCAGAAGCTCAGGAGGAATAATACCTTTGCGCACAGAGAAATAGTCAAGAGGAGATAGAAGTCGAGGAACCCTTTGAGGTTTCATAATCAACAAAGTTCAGAAGGGATAACATCCTTAGAATATAGGCGGGAGCCGAGGATACAGGCCTCGTAGCTAAAGCAAAGGCCGAGGGCCTTGAAACTTTGGAAATCTTCCAAGGGGAAGGAAGAAGCACAAGATCAGGTGGGAGCTATAGTTGTCATTGATTCAGGCACTGAGGAAGGAGGAGAGCATGCAGGAGAAAGAGATCCAGGCCATCAGATCTGGGCACATGGATCGATAGCCATCAGATCCAGGAGAAGGTGCACGAGGTTTAACCCTCGTATATGCAAAGGTGAGGACTCAAAAAATCCTGAAAGCATCATGATCATCCACAAGGAGGACACATGGCAAGTGGTCAACGTTTCGGAAAAATTCTCGAAAGGATGTGGGTCGTCGATCCAGTTGGATCATAGTTGTTGGTCCAAGACGGACATGGACTATTGATCTCTCAGCAGATATATTTCGGTATTTCGGCTACCAGGAGATACAAAGGGCAAGAGTCGGGACTTTTGACCCAGAAAATCCTAAAAGAACGTAAGTCCTCGGATCAGGGGAGGCTCACAGCTATTGATCTCCCTTTGGAGTGGAATTTCAGCATTTTGAGGTTCGGTATTTCAGCATTCCGGGAACCAGGAGTTCGAAGGCTCAAGAACTGTTGCAGCCGAAATCGCGAAATCCCAAAACGCAAAAACCTGAAAGAATTCAGAGGAATAGCACTGGGTCACGGGACATGGTCACATGGAAAGGATCCAAGCAAGGAGCTTGTCACTCACCAGCCCTTTCAGGGTTCAGCATTTCAGAGTTTTGGGGTACGACATTTTGGAGTTTCGGGGTTCAGCATTTGGAAAATCCCTAGGAAAAGGAGTTGTGACACTTTGAGTTGAAAACCCCCGAAGTCGTGAAAAGTGACATATCTTTGGAGTGGGGTTGTTGTCACACATTTCGACATTTCGGGGTTCGGATTTTCGGCACTTCTGATGACAAAAAGATGGGGATCTTGGTTTTGAAACCCCCCAAGTCTTGAAATCGGAAATCCCTTTTCAGAAAAGGTCATGGTCATATCTGGTGGCCGCGTGGAGGTGAAGACTCATGCCTGGGGTATTTCTTGTGCAGCTGGAGTTTTTGTGAAGGACCTGTGGATCGAATTCGTGGGGTTCTGATGAGGGCCTGAAAGAACTAATTCGGTTCTATGGATTCGAAGGAGAATGATCCTGTGCGGATATCATCCTGAGGGAAGGGGGTCTGTGTCAGTGTGGCATCAGAGCCACTTTATGTCATTAGAATGCAGGCAGAGGGAGGTAGAAGGAAAAGAAAAGGCTGTAATCACTCACGGTTACAGAGTGACAACAACAGACTTGCCAAGAGGGTAGGTAGAAGGCTGAAGATGGCTACTGAAGGCCAGAGGAATGGTCACAGGGAAGACCGCAAGCAGAAAAAAAATCTAGAGATGGATCTAGAACTCGCTGAGGTAAGGGAAAGAATAGAGCAGCTTGAATTACAGATGGAGAAGGATGCAAAGCCGCATTGGGTGTATGAATTGCCTCTGAGGAGGAAAGCAAAGTGGCCAGTCAAGAAGTTGTTGGCCAGAGGACAGCGAAGACTCTTGAGGAGGTGGGTGAGGAATGCTAAAAACCTTAGGGATGAAGAGGAAGTGGTTCATATGTGTGAGCCAGAAGCTAAGCCGCAGCTCAGTAATGAGACTACAGAGCTAGAGTCTGCAACAGAGTGGCCACTCAGTGCCACAAAGATAAAAAAAGATAGCATGAGAGTTCAGGTAGATCTACCCAGTGATAAGGAGGAAGAATTATAGCAGAGACAACCACATACAAAGATCCAACCATGGGAGAATCTAGACGAGGTAATTGAGGAGATCAGAAGGCTAATTTTGACATCAGCAGCAAAAACTGCCAGCAAGGGGAAGTTGAGCAGAGGAGAACCTGCAAGAGCAACAGGGTAGGTGCAACAACAGTAAGGCAATGGAGCAGATGGACAGCTCCAGAGAACAGTTTGGGATACGGGTGGATTTCAATAGAGCCTGGAAGCTCATGAGCAGGAGCTCATGATTTTTGTAGCAGAGGAGTATGATGCAGGAGCTTTTCTCCAAGCTAGCTATGTGCCATCCAGCACAACAAGCGTTCAATGGAGAGGAGAGGCGCATCCCTCTCACTTTCCAATTTCAAATTTGAAAATGTATTTAATGATTGTAAGGCTAGTAGAGCCAAAAATCCATGCATATGCACAAAATTAAATAAAGGTTGCCTTAAATAGTTGTAAGGCTGAGATATAGATCTGATTCGGACTAGATAGCCATTCAATGTAATTGAATGTAAATTAATGAGAGTTGGTGAGGATGGAGGGAAGAGCTCGAGGAGCCCCCTTTTGTAAAAAGATCTTCTTTTGTTTTTTTTTGGAGAGAGAGACAGAAGGTAGAGAGTTGGGAAGAGGAGAGAATAGAGATAAGAGAGGATATCTGAGACTATGTTGCAGTCCGAGCTCAAACACATTTTAATTAGACATTTATGTTAATGCAAAGCAGTTTTTCCTGCATTTTATTCTGTGTATGTTGATGAATGTCTTTATGTGTTGATGATATGTTGTAGATGTATGTTAGATGTGCATTTGCAGGTTACAGACAAAATTTGTTTTCTGTTGAGTTCTTTGATTTTAGGTTTGGGTTCTTTGTGGCTTCATGCAAGAGGTTGCATGACAAAACGTTGAGGGTTCTATAAGCTAGTGCATAGAGTGCACTTCTGAATTCTGTGGAATTTAGAAAAAGACGTGCCAAGAGGGTGTACAAGAGGAAGTCATTGACTCAAGGAGGAGGCCTGAAGGTTGTTGAATACCTTGGAGGTAAGATTGTTCAGAGGGAGGCATAGAGATAACATAATCACTGAAGGTTTTGTAGAAGCTCTGCCAAGAGGGAATTGAGCATGTGAATAGAGTGCATAGGAGGAACTCTATTTCGAGTTTAGTGAGAAGATAGAGTCACTGAGGATTCTAGAGAACTCTTCCAGGAGGGCATCAAGTTGGTGTAAGAGTGCACAGAGGAACTCTTGTTTGAGTTCATAGGAAGGAGAAGTGTCAAGGGAAGACACTCACAGGGTTATTGAACACCCTGCAGGCTTAGCAAGGAGTCCTTGAGCATAGGTTGTCAGAGGGCATTTACATCCCTTAAAGGAGACAAAGGGAAAGATACCATTGAGGTCCAAGCAATTGAAGCTCAAGGAGGACAAAGACTTGTGCAAGGAGTGCACTAGGCCAACACTCGAGTGAAGTGTTTATAGACATTCGCCTGAAGGCTCGTCAAGCACAGAGAGTGTGGATAGAGTGAACTTGTCTCAAGTTTAGAATCTCAAGAGGAATAGTACCTTTTCACACAAAGAAATAGTCAAGAGGAGAAGGAAGTTGAGGAACCCTTTGAGGTTTCAGAATCGACAAAGATCAAGAGGAACAACATCCTTAGAATATAGACAGGAGCCAAGGATACAGGCCTTGTAGCTAAAGCAAAGACCGAGGGCCTTGAAACTTTGGAAATATTCCAAGGGGAAGCAAGAAGGACAAGCTCAGGTGGGAGCTATAGTTGTCATTGATTCAGGCACTGAGGAAAAGATTTGGATTGTTGAATCTATGTCTAGGCAGCAGGAGGAGAGCGTGCAGGAGAAAGAGATCCAGGCCATCAGATCTGGGCACACGGACTGATAACCATCAGATCCAGGAGAAGGTGCATGAGGTTTAACCCTCGTATATACAAAGGTGAGGACTCAAAAAATCCTGAAAGCATCATGACCGTCCACAAGGAGGACATGTGGCAAGCGGTCAACGTTTCGAGAAAATTCCCGAAAGGATGTGGGTCCTTGATCCAGTTGGATCATAGTCGTTGGTCCAAGATGGACATGGAACATTGATCTCTTAGTAGAGATATTTCAGTATTTTAGCTACCAGGTGATACAAAGGGAAAGAGTCGGGACTCTTGACCCATGAAATCCTAAAAGAACGTAAATCCTCGGATCAGGGGAGTCTCACAGCCATTGTTCTCCCTTTGGAGTGGAATTTCGGCATTTCGGGGTTCGGTATTTCGGCATTCCGGGACCCGGGAGTTCGAAGGCTCAAGAATTGTTGCAGCTGAAATCATGAAATCCTGAAATGCAAAAACCCGAAATCATTCATAGGAATAGCACCGGGTCATGGGACAGGGTCATGTGGAAAGGATCCAAGCGGGGGGCTTGTCACTCACCATCCCTTTTGGGGTTCAACATTTTGGAGTTTCGGGGTTCGTCATTTCGAATTTTCGGGGTTCGGCATTTTAGAAATCCCTAGGAAAAGGAGCCGCGAAACTTTGAGTTGAAAACCCTCGAAGTCGTGAAACGCGACGTATCCTTGGAGTGGGGCTATTGTCACACATTTCAACATTTCAGGGTTCGGCTTTTCGACACTTCTGATGACAAGGAGCTGGGGATCTTGGTTTTGAAACCCCCGAAGTCGTGAAACCCGAAATCCCTTTTCAGAAAAGGTCGTGGTCATATCTAGTGGCCGCGTGGTGGTGAAGACTCATGCCTAGGGAATTTCTTGTACCGGTGGAGTTTTCGTGAAGGACATGTGGATTGAATTCTTGGGGTTCCGATGAGGGCCCAAAAGAACTAATTAGGTTCTACGGATTCGAAGGAAAATGATCCTATGCAGATCTCGGCCCGAGGGTAGGGGGTCTGCGTCAGTGTGGTATCAGAGCCACTTTCTGTCGGTAGAATGCAAGCAGAGGGAGGCAGAAGGAAAAGAAAAGGACAGAATCACTCATGGTTGTAGAGTGACAGCAACAGACTTGCCAATAGGGTAGGTAGAAGGTTGAAGATGGCTACTGAAGGCCAGAGGAATGGTCACAGGGAAGACTGCAAGCCAAAAAAAAATCTAGAGATGGATCTGGAACTCGTTGAGGTAAGGGAAAGAATAGAACAACTTGAATTACAGATGGAGAAGGATGGAAAGCCACATTGGGTGTATGAATTTCCATCGAGGAGGAAAGCAAAGTGGCCAGTCAAGAAGTTGTTGGCTAGAGGACAGCGAAGACTGTTGAGGAGGTGGCTGAGGTATGTTAAAAACCTCAGGGATGAAGAGGAAGTGGTTCATATGTGTGAGCCAGAAGCTGGGAAGAATCTTAGTGATGATGAGGAGATGAGATCGCTGGAGGATCTCATAGAATGCCAAGTGAGCGTTAGAATATTCCCAATTTTTCAGGTGGGTAGAGAAAAGGAGATGAGACTGTCTGAAAATATTGGGAGCTCAAAAGTGAGTTCATGTCAGCAAGGAGTGTTGATGGAGATGAGATCAATTGATCTCATAGACTGCCAGGAGTGCAGAGAGGAAATCCCATATTTCCAGGAGGGCAAGGGAGAGCAGATGAGGCCACGTGAGAGTCTCATGAACTCATAGGTGAGTTTGGATCAACAAGAGGAGATTATAGAAAAGAAAGATCAGAAGAGCATTCTGATGATTGGGGGAATTCGGGTATTCCTTCCACATAGCCTAGTTGAGGCCAACGAAGGTGTTGCAGATGCAGCAACAGCAGAAAGACAACTAGCAGAGACTGTCAAAGAAGAGGAAGAATTGGAGCAAACACTGATGTTTGCGCAAGGAGAAGAAGAAGAAGAGCATTCAGAAGAATGGCTCAAAATTTCCAGCCGAGAAGTTGAAAAGGAGATGATTACAGTACTAGAGCTTGCAGTAGAAGAAGATGAGCATTCGTTGAAATGGCTCGAAATTTTCGGCCAGGGAGTCAAACAGAAGGTAAATGTAGTACTGGAGACTACAGAAGTAGAAGAGGAGGAAGTAGACAGCATGAAATTTGTTTATCTGTATGAAGAATTTGAAGCCTTGGAGAGAAGGGTGAAGGTTCAGGGCATGCACATCCAATAGATCAGGTTGGAGACAAAGGGAGAATACCAGCCCCAAGAGTAGCTAGAAAACGTTGGACTTGAGCCAACACAAGGAGAGGTGACAGTCAAGCTGTGACAGGAAGAAGCTGAGCTGTAACTCAGTAATGAGACTGCAGAGCTGGAGTCTGCAACAGAGTGGCCACTTAGTGCCACAAAGGTAAACAAAGATAGCATGGGAGATCAGCTAGATCTACCCACTGATAAGGAGGAAGAAGTACAGTAGAGACAACCGCATACAAAGAGCCAGCCATGGGAGCATCTAGACGATGTAATTGAGGACATCAGGAGGCTGATTTTCAGGTCAGCAACAAAAACTGCCAGCGAGGGGACATTGAGCAGAGGAGAACCTGCAAGAGAAACAGGGTAGGTGAAATAGCAGTAAGGCAATGGAGCAGATGGACAGCTCTAGAAAATAGTTTGGGATCCGGGTGGATTTCAACAAATCCTGGAAGCTCATGAGCAGGAGCTCATGATTTTTATAACAGAGGAGTATGATCCAGAAGCATCTCTCCAAGCTAGCTATGCGCCATCCAGCATAGCAAGCATTCAATGGAGAGGAGAGGCACATCCCTCTCACTTTAAAATTTCAAATTTGAAAATGTATTGAATGATTGTAAGGCTGGTAGAGCCAAAAATCCATTCATATGCGCAAGCTTAAATAAAGGTTGCCTTAAATAGTTGTAAGGCTAAGATATAGATCTGATTCGGACTAGATAGCCATTCAATGTAATTGAATGTAAATTAATGATAGTTGGTGAGGATGGAGGGAAGAGCTCGAGGAGCCCCCTTTTGTAAAAATATATTCTTTTGTTTTTTGTTGGAGAGAGAGACAGAAGGCAGAGAGTTAGGAAGAGGAGAGAATAGAGACAAGAGAGGAGAGTTGAGACTATGTTGCAGTCCGAGCTCAAACACATTGTAATTAGACATTTATGTTAATGCAAAGCAGTTTTTCTTGCATGTTATTCTATGTATGTTCATGAATGTCTTTATCTGTTGATGATATGCTGTAGATGTATGTTAGATGTGCATTTGTAGGTTATAGACAAAATTTGTTGTCTGTTGAGTTCTTTGATTTTAGGTTTGGTTTCTTTGTGGCTTCATGCAAGAGGTTGCATGACAGAACATTGTGGGTTCTATAAGCCAGTGCATAGAGTGCACTTCTAAATTCTGTGGAATTTAGACAAAGATGTGCCAAGAGGGTGCACCAGAGGAAGTCAATGAATCAAGGAGGAGGCCTCAAGGTTGTTGAATACCTTGGAGGTAATATTGTGCAGAGGGAGGCACAGAGATAGCAGAATCACTGAAGGTTCTATGGAAGCTCTACCAAGAGGGAATTGAGCACGTGCATAGAGTGCATGGGAGGAACTCTATTTCGAGTTTAGTGAGAAGATAGAGTCACTGAGGATTCTAGAGAAATCTGCCAGGAGTGCATCGTGTTGGTGTAAGAGTGCACAGAGGAACTCTTGTTTGAATTTATAGGAAGGAGAAGTGTCAAGGGAAGACACTAACAGGGTTACTGAACACCCTGCATGCTCAGCAAGGATTCCTTAAGCATAGGTTGTCAGAGGGAATTTACATCCCTTCAAGGAGAGAAAGGGTCAGAGACCATTGAGGTCCAAGCAATTGAAGCTCAAGGAGGACAAAGACTTGTGCAAGGAGTGCACTAAGAAAACAATCGAGCGAAGTGTTTATAGACAGTCACCTGAAGGCTCGTCAAGCACAGAGAGTGTGGGCAGAGTGAACTTGTCTCAAGTTCAGAAGCTCAGGAGGAACAGTACCTTTGTGCACATAGAAATAGTCAATAGGAGAAGGAAGTTGAGGAACCCTTTGAGGTTTCATAATTGACAAATATCAAGAGGGACAACATCCTTAGAATATAGGTGGGAGCCGAGGATACAGGCCTTGTAGCTAAAGCAAAGGCCGAGGGCCCTGAAACTTTAGAAATATTCCAAGGGGAAGCAAGAAGTGCAAGCTCAGTTGGGAGCTATAGCTGTCATTGATTCATGCACTGAGGAAAAGATATGGATTGTTGAATCTACATCCAGGCGGCAGGAGGAGAGCATGCAGGAGAAAGAGATCCAGGCCATCAGATCTGGGCACATGGAACGATAGCCATCAGATCCAGGAGAAGGTGCACAAGGTTTAATCCTCGTATATGCAAAGGTGAGGACTCACAAAATCCTGAAAGCATCATGACCATCAACAAGGAGGACACGTGGCAAGCGGTCAACGTTTCAGGAAAATTCCCAAAAGGATGTGGGTCGTCGATCCAGTTGGATCATAGTCGTTGGTCCAAGACGAACATGGACCATTGATCTCTCAGCAGAGATATTTCTGTATTTCAGCTACCAAGAGATACAAAGGGAAAGAGTTGGGACTCTTGACCCACGAAATCCTAAAAGAACATAATTCCTCAGATCAGGGGAGGCTCACAACCTTTGCTCTCCCTTTGGAGTGGAATTTCAGCATTTTGGGGTTCGGTATTTTGGCATTCCAGGACCCGAGAGTTCGAAGGCTCAAGAACTGTTGCAGCTGAAATCATGAAATCCTGAAACGCAAAAACTCGAAAGCATTCAGAGGAATAGCACCGGGTCACGAGACAGGGTCATGTGGAAAGGATCCAAGTGGGGAGCTTGTCACTCATCATCCCTTTCGAGGTTCAACATTTTAGAGTTTCAGGGTTCATCATTTCAAAGTTTCGGGGTTTGGCATTTCGAAAATCCATAGGAAAAGGAGCCGCGACACTTTGAGTTGAAAACCCCCGAAGTCGCGAAATGTGACGTATCCTTGGAGTGGGGTTGTTGTCACAAATTTCGACATTTTGGGGTTCGGCTTTTCAACACTTCTGATGACTAGGAGTTGGGGATCTTGGTTTTCAAACCCTCGAAGTCATGAAACCCAAAATCCCTTTTTAGAAAAGGTCATGGTCGAATCTGGTGGCCGCGTGGAGGTGAAGACTCATGGCGGGGGCATTTCTTGTGTCGGTAGAGTTTTTGTGAAGGACCTGTGGATTGAATTCGTGGGGTTCCGATGAGGGCCCGAAAGAACTAATTTGGCTCTGCGGATTCGAAGGAGAACGATCCTGTGTAGATTTTAGCCCAAGGCCAGGGGGTCTGCGTCAGTGTGGTATCAGAGCCACTTTCTATTGGTAGAATGCAGGTAGAGGGAGGCAGAAGGAAAAGAAAAGGTTGGAATCACTCACGGTTGTAGAGTGACAGCAACAAACTTGCCAAGAGGGTAGGTAGAAGGCTGGAGATGGCTACTGAAGGCCAAAGGCATGGTCATAGGGAAGACTGCAAGCAGAAAAAAAAAATCTAGAAATGGATTTGGAACTCGCTGAGGTAAGGGAAAGAATAGAGTAGCTTGAATTACAGATGGAGAAGGATGCAAAACCGCATTAGTTGTATGAATTGTCTCTGAGGAGGAAAGAAAAGTGTCCAGTAAAGAAGTTGTTGGCTAGAGGATAGCGAAGACTGTTGAGGAGGTGGCTGAGGTATGATAAAAACCTCAGGGATGAAGAGGAAGTGGTTCATATGTGTGAGCCAGAAGTTGGGAAGAATCTTAGTGATGATGAGGAGATGAGATCACTGGAGGATCTCATAGACTGCCAATTGAGCAGTAGAAGATTCCCAATTTGCCAGGTGGGTAGGGAAATGGAGATGAGACTGTCTGAAAATATCGGGATCTCAGAAGTGAGTTCATGTTAGCAAGGAGTGTTGATGGAGATGAGATCGATTGATCTCATAGACTACCAGGAGTGCAGAGAGGAAATCACATATTTCCAGGAGGGCAAGGGAGAGCAGATGAGGCCACGTGAGAGTCTCATGAACTCAGAGGTGAGTTTTGATCAACGAGAGGAGCTAATAGAAAAGAAAGATCAGAAGAGCATTCTGATGATTGGGGGAATTTGGGTATTCCTTGCACATAGCTTAGTTGAGGCCAGCGAAGGTGTTGCAGATGCAGCAACAACAAAAATACAACTAGAAGAGACTGTCAAAGAAGAGGAAGAATTGGAGCAGACACTGATGTTTTCCCAAGGAGAAGAAGAAGAGCATTCAGAAAAATGGCTCAAAATTTCTATCCAGGAAGCTGAAAAGGAGATGACTGCAGCACTAGAGCTTACAACAGAAGAAGATGAGCATTCACTGGAATGGCTCGAAATTTTCAGCCAGGAAGTCAAACAGAAGGTAACTGTAGTACTGGAGACTACAGAAGCAGAAGAGGAGAAAGTAGACAGCATGAACTTTGTTGACCTGTATGAAGAATTGGAAGCCTTGGAGAGAAGGGTGAAGGTTTAGGGCATGCACATCCAACAGATCAGGTTGGAGACAGAGGGAGAATACCAGCCCCAGGAGCAGCTGGAAAAAGTTGGACTTGAGCCAACACAAGGAGAGGTGACAGTCAAGCTGTCACAGGAAGAAGTTGAGTCGCAGCTTAGTAATGAGACTGCAGAGCTGGAGTCTGCAACAGAGTGGCCAATCAGTGCCACAAAGGTAAAAAACGATAGCATAGAAGATCAAGTAGATCTACCCACTGATAAGGAGGAAGAAGTACAGCAGAGACAACTACATACAAAGAGCTAGCCATGGGAGCATCTAGACGAGGTAATTGAGGATATCATAAGGCTCATTTTGAGGTCAGCAGTAGAAACTGCCAGCGAGGGGAAGCTGAGCAGAGGAGAACCTGTAAGAGCAACAGGGTAGGTGCAACAACAGGAAGACAATGGAGCAGATGGACAGTTCTAGAGAACAGTTTGGGATACGGGTGGATTTCAATAGATCCTGGAACCTCATGAGCAGGAGCTCATGATTTTTGCAGTAGAGGAGTATGATGGAGGAGCATCTCTCCAAGCTATCTACGCACCATCTAGCACAACAACTGTTAAATGGAGAGGAGAGGTGCATCCCTCTCACTTTCCAATTTCAAATTTGAAAATGTATTTAATGATTGTAAGGCTGGTAGAGCCAAAAATCCATGCATATGCGCAGGCTTAAGTAAAGGTTGTCTTAAATAGTTGTAAGCCTGAGATATAGATCTGATTCGGACTAGATATCCATTCAATGTAATTGAATGTAAATTAATGAGAGTTGGTGAGGATGGAGGGAAGAGCTCGAGGAGCCCCCTTTTGTAAAATGATCTTCTTTTGTTTTTTGTTTGAGAGAGAGACAGAAGGTAGAGAGTTAAAAAGAGGAGAGAATAGAGATAACAGAGGAGAACTGAGACTATGTTGCAGTCCGAGCTCAAACACATTGTAATTAGACATTTATGTTAATGCAAAGCAATTTTTCCTGCATGTTATTCTATGTATGTTGATGAATGTCTTTATGTGTTGATGTATGTTAGATGTCCATTTGTAGGTTACAGAAAAAATTTGTTGTCTGTTGAGTTCTTTGATTTCAGGTTTGGGTTCTTTGTGGCTTCATGCAAGAGGTTGCATGACATAACATTGTGGGTTCTGTAAGCCAATGCATAGAGTGCACTTCTGAATTCTACAGAATTTAGACAAAGACGTGCCAAGAGGGCACACCAAAGGAAGTCATTGACTCAAGGAGGAGGCCTCAAGTTTGTTGAATATCTTGGAGGTAAGACTATGCAGAGGGAGGCACAGAGATAACAGAGTCACTGAAGGTTCTGTAGAATCTCTATAATAAGGGCATTAAGCGTGTGCATAGAGTGCACAGGAGGAACTCTATTTCGAGTTCAGTGAGAAGATAGAGTCACTAAGGATTCTAGAGAAATCTACCAAGAGGGCATCGAGTTGGTGCAAGAGTGCATAGAGGAAATCTTGTTTGAGTTCAGAGGAAGGATAAGTGTCAAGGGAAGACACTCACAGGATTACTGAACACCCTGTAGGCTCAGCAAGGAGTGCTTGAGCATAGGTTGTCAGAGGGAATTTACATCCCTTCAAGGAGAGAAAGGGGCAGAGACCATTGAGGTCTGAGAAATTGAAGCTCAAGGAGGACAAAGCCCACTGCAAGGAGTGCACTAGGCCAACACTCGAGTGAAGTGTTGATAGATAGTCGCCTGAAGGCTCGTCAAGCACAGGGAGCGTGCACAGAGTGAACTTGTATCAAGTTGAGAAGATCAGAAGGAACAGTACCTTTGTGTATAGAGAAATAGTGGAAAGGAGAAGGAAGTCAAGGAACCCTTTGAGGTTTCACAATCGAAAAAGCTCAGGAGGGAAAACGTCCTTAGAATACAGGGGGGAGCCAAGGATACAGGCTTCGCAGCTAAAGCAAAGGCCGAGGCCCTTGAAACTTTGGAAATCTTCCAAGGGGAAGGAAGAAGCACAAGCTTAGGAGGGAGATACAACTGTCATTGATTCAGGCACTAAGGAAAAGATCTGGACTATTGAATCTACATCCAGAAAGCAGGAGGAGAGCGCACAGGAGAAAGATATATGGGTGCATGGACCGATAGCCATCAGATCCAGGAGAAGGTGCACGAGGCTTAACCCTCGTATATGCAAAGGTGAGGAATCACAAAATATCCAAAGCATCGTGACCATCCACAAGGAGGAAACATGGCAAGGGGTCAAGGTTTCTAGAAAATTCCCGAAAGGATGTGGATCATCGATCCAGTTGGATTGTAGTCATTGGTCCAAGAGGGACATGNTTTCGGCTACCGAGAGATACAAAGGGAAAGAGTCAAGACCCTTGACCCATTAAATCCCAAAAGAACGTAAGTCGTCGGATTAGGGGAGGCGCACAGCCATTGATCTCCCTTTGGAGTGGAATTTTGGCATTTCGGGGTTTGGTATTTCGGCATTCTGGGACCCGAGAGTTCGAAGGGTCAAGAAATGTTGTCGCCAGAATCGAGAAATCCTGAAATGTGAAAACCCAAAAGAATTTGAAGGAATAGCACTAGGTCATGGGACAGGGTCACGTGGACAGGATCCAAGTAGGGAGCCTGTCACTTGCCAACCCTTTCGGGGTTCGGCATTTCGGAGTTTTGGGGTTCGTAATTTCGAAGTTTTGGGGTTCGGCATTTTGGAAATCTCGAGGACAAGGAGTCGGGGCACTTTGATTTGAAAATCCCCGATGTCGCGAAACGTGACATATCTTTGGAGTGGGGTTGCGGTCACACATTTCGGCATTTCAGGGTTTGGCTTTTCGGCACTTCTGATGACAAGGAGTCGGGGATCTTGGTGTTGAAACCCCCGAAGTCGTGAAATCTGAAATCCCTTTTTGGAAAAGGTCGTGGTCATATATGGTGGTCGCGTGGAGGTGAATACTCACACCTGGGGCATTTCTTGTGACGGTGGAGTTTTCGTGAAGGACCTATGGATCAAATTCATGGGGTTAAGATGAGGGCCTCAGAGAACTAATTTGGTTCTGTGGATTCAAAGGAGAATGATCCTATGTGGATCTCGGCCCAAGGCCAGGGGGTCTGCGTGAAATGTCCACAACACAGCCACTACTCCAACGTCCACCGCTCGTCCACCCGCAACAAAAGCCAAACGCTATCCGCACAACAAGCTAAGAACTCACAAAAACTATGACAAGAGCGATGTGTGAGTAATATATAAACATTCATTCGGATGAAATATGTTTTAGCTGAAATATCTTTTGGATGAAAAAACTTTTCGGCCGAAAGAAATTTTCGGCCGAAATATATTTCGACCGAAAGATATTTCGGCTGAAATATTATTTCAGCCGAAATATCTTTCAGTCGAAAAGACGTTACCGGATGAAAAAATATCCATCCAGCTAAAATTGTACATGGAAATCAAGGGCGTTATCAGGGTGTCATTCGATTTGACATTCAAAGGTTCAGCCAAAAAATAGTACTTTCGACTGGAAAAAAAAAATAGTTCGGTCGAAAAAATGATTTTCGAAATTTTGGAGACCCAATTTTCACAAAATTGTAACCCACGTTCATGATTCCACCCTCCTAGGAGCCTCAACTTTCTCCTAAGCATCCCTCAATGCTAGTTCATACCAACTAGGTCTTTTGATAGAACTAGAAGGGTATAACTCCTCCTCTTCACATGAAGGTGGAATCCCTAAACTAGAAGTCTTTGAACTCTATTCCCCCTTTAGAGCCTTCTTCTCCTTATCCTGCCACTAGCCTAGATCCATTCACATATGAATGGATAAGATCCAATATCGCCTTGGACTCACAAATAGGATTTCCCTGCAACCTGTATAAATTTCCCTCTCTAACACTAATCCTCACTGTCATGTCAGAGATAGTTCCCTCTAGACATATCATTACTTTTCTTTTCTTGAACATGATAGAAAAACCCCTATCCTCCAAAAATAATACGAAGAGAAAAATATTCTTTCATTTTGGTACATAGACCACATCCTAGGCCTCTAACAAACCTCCTGACTCAAGCTGAAACCAGATAGTTCCCTCCCCCTTCACTACATACTTGGCATCATCACGGATCTCCACATTGGTCCCTAATTCATTATCTGTCAGATTGTTGAAAATCTCCCATTCTATTGTCATATGATCAAATGCACTACTATCTAATTACCAAGCACTCCTTGTGTTGGTTCTAGTACATAGGCAGGAGATTAGTGAGAAATATTTCTCAAACTTTGTTGCAAACTCATTTACATAATTCTTTGTTGTTGTTTGTGTTTGCATACTCTCTTTCCACTTATTATTCTTCAGACATCATGATGCATACATACTATATTTTCGGCATGTGAAGCACTTGATTTTACTCAAGTTCTTCCATGGTTGTGAGGCTTCCCCCCTTACTTTTTCCCTTAGAACCTTTTCATTTTCTCTTCTTGGTTTGACTAACCAAAGACAAGTTCTCCTATCTATATGCATCTTCCTACTTGTTGGCTTCATACTCCTCTTGAGTTTCTTCCTGGATGCAATCATCCCAAAGCCTCTGTAAATATGGAAGTTTCTCTTAGGTGCAGACTCCCTTGAAAAATGGTTCCCAACACTTTGGGAAACCATTCAATGCCACATTTACAAGTTCTACATCTTCCACTTTCTCCCCAATAGATGAAATATGATCACGTACTTGAGTGATCCTCATGAAGTACATGGTAACAATTTTAGATCTAGACATATGCACTGATATGAGTTTATTTCTTAAGATTATATTCCTATTCAAGTTATCGCTCTAGAATAAACTTTCCAGGGAATCAAATTTTTCCTTTCCAAATGTTCTTCTCGGATAAGTGAGGAATCAATGATCCTTTATTGCATCCAATATTACCCATTGGTATTTAATCTCCTTCTTCTCATGAGATGTCAAAGCTAGAAAATCTATCAGTGGAGTAACTACTTTGTCAACAATCTCCCAAAGATCATATTCCTTCAAAAGCAAAGTAACTCTTTCTTTCCAAAATAGGAATTTGGATGCTCCATCCTATATGTCTTCAACTCTTAGACGTGTTTTTGTCATTCCTTATATTTGATCATTTATTGAGGAAATAACCTATTTCTGAAAACTTCCCCTATATGGACTTGTACGTTCATTTCTTCACTGTATCCTACATATGTACACACTTTCCCACAATGTAGTTTTTGTACACACACACCCCTACTGACCGATACACACATACATCTATGTACAACTGTAAAAACAAATTATACTTCTATATGTTTGTTTCCTTAAAAATTTTCCTTTGATTTATAACATTGATTTGTAGATATGTAGAGTTTTTAACATTTTTATACTGAGTGGGGGGTGAATTAGTATAATATAATTTTTATTTTATTTAACCATTCATCAATCATTCATTAGTTGAGAAACAATACTCACATACAAAATCAAACCACAATGCATAGAGTTTAACATGGAAACCTAATCAGTAGAAAACCATAAAACTTATCTTTATAAATGTTTGTAGGCACCAACATACTAGTATTACAAATGTTTTAGGAACTAACCTATTGTATAAACCAATCTCCTTAACTAAGTAGAAACTCAACAAGATGTAGGCACCAACCTACTAGAGATACTAATCTTCTTAACTGAGAAACAACTCGGTAGCACCTGTAGGCACCAACCTACTATTAATATATTTGCAAGCACCAATTTTCTTTAGACACCAATCCCCTCACCTAATCAACGACTCAAAAAGATATGTATAGACAACAATCCAATATATTCATACAAATAGTACTTATGACCTCACCTACATGCTTCATTCTAGAGACAATCCTTCAAATTGTAGTTAGATGTAGCCTTCATTCCCTAGAGATCCTCATAGCCTCATTTCCATAAAATTATATCAGTCTACAACATCACAACCTTAAGAAAATGCACATTGTATCATCACAACCTCAAAACAATGCACATTGTAGCATCACAGACCTTCATTCTTTGATCGCACATATTAAAAATAATAAAATCCTAAAAAAACTCCTCAAACATCTCTTGCACACCTTTAGATCCCAAAAAGACACCCCAACTCCTTTAATGCACCTCACATCACTTATTTGCACCTCATACTTGATCTATTTATTGTTTGCACAAAAAATATGGTCATCTATCTTGTATTTATAGTATTTATATCCTCAATTCCAAGGCCGTCCTATAAAGACTCGCTAAGCTAACCTAAATTTTATGGCTCGATTATCGGACGAAAAAATTCATATCTCCTCATTCTCAAGGAGTTAGAGGGAATTCCATATAGAGTTGGAAATTTCTTGGAATAATATTTACAACCATATAAACTATGTTCCCATTTGAGCTAGGTATCTAGGGTAAAAATTCCTTCAAATATAGTGTATCCAAATTGAGCATCGATAATCCAAAAACAATATTTCCAACAATCTCCACCTTTGTCATTGATGACAACCCTTATTCAATTTGGATACTCGCCCCATATACAATTTTCCTTGTGTCTGCAAATCTTCCCCTATTTGAAACTTCACCCCCTTTGACATAAAGGGAAAAGGGTTGCTCCCCCTGAGCTTGTGCTTCCCTTCAAGCACTCCAATGTGCAATTTAAAATTATCTCTCCAACTAATCATTATCCAATATGTCTCTACTACAAGTATCCAACATTTATCCTTCTATTTTATTGATCAATCCTTCCACTCCAAAGTCATGGCATTGATCTTTTGAATGTGGTGAATCTTTAGTATTGACTTTAATTGAATTTTTTTCTTCCTCCACATTCCCTTCCGACAACAACCAATCACATGACTTCTCTTTTCCAGAAGAGTACTGTAAAATTGAATTTCCATTTTCACAAGGAAATTTCCCAACCTTACATTTTATAGAAATGAGGTGTACATGTTTCGAGTGAGAATCAAAACAATGAATCTCCCTACCATCTTCATATAGCTTATTACATCCTTTCTTATAACAAACAGTTTCATCTCTCCATGTTTCTTGCTTTTGCTTCCTTTTCCAAACCTTTGAGTCTTCTTATTTATGTTTGGAAATAAAATCTTCCCTTTTTAGTTTAGAAGGTTCTCCTATGTTATTTCTACAATAATGTGGTATGTGCCCATAGTTATTTCACTTATAACATTTAATATTGTAATCAAGTTGAGGAGAAAATGAATTGTAGTTTCTCTTAGAAAACCCATGAGAAATTCTGGTTTTGTTGCTCACATAATCATTCTTTGACGTCTTATAAGAACCTCTATTTATATATCTCACATAATCACTTCTTTCATAAGCTCTACAATCTCTTTCCTTAGGACCAACATTATTTCAAGAAAAACAATATCCAAGAAGGAGATTGTGTTATCAGTTTGTGAAAGATATTCTTGGTGGAACAACTCTTCTTACCTCATTCTTGTTATTCTTGTGAGAAGAATCAGGTTTTTGGTGGTCATCATTTCCTTTCTTCTTGTTTCTTTCATTGTTTATGGAGTCTTTGAGAATATTGGAATAGCTTTTAGGATTTTCTTCATTTTCCTTTTCTGATTGCTTTGTGACCTTAGTGTTTTTATATCCCTAGGAGATTTTTTTTTTTTCATTTTAAATCCAAGACCTATATTGATGAATGGCGACCTTTGGAAAATTAGAAAATTATCTAAGATTTTGATGCTCTTTCCAATCTTCAAGCTTCTATTCAACTGATCGATTGTTTTTTCTAGTTCCTTTATTAAGGAAATGATTTCAGCTTCTAGATTATTGCAATTTTCTTCCTTTTATTTTATTTGTCTTGATCCAGGTGGATATCAGTGGCCACCCACCTATTCCAACTGGCTCAAAATAGTTTTATGGAAACTTACTATTTTTAGCATTTTTTTCGGTTCCTAAACTCCCGGGGCCATTTTGAGGGCCTAAACGAAGGTTTTTCAGGATCGAGCTCCTAAATTATAGTTGAAGGCTCTAATTGAGCCCCAAAAATTAACGTCCTTGTTGAAACCTTTCCAACTAGATATCATGTGCCCCAAACAAAGATCATATTCCAAAGTTACACCCCCAGGAAGTTGATACACCAAACTACCCAGAACGAGGTCCAAAACATTATTGGCTTTTCATTTTCCAGGGTTAGGGTTTTGAATTTTATTTATGATAAAGAGGCCTTTGGAGCCTCATTATAAAAAAATCTTCTTTTTAATGCGAGTATCGGACACATCTCCTCTCAAAGATAAGATGCCACCATTCTAGCGAGTCTTTCACTGTGTATTTTTACAGTCTTTGTACATTTTTCGATCATTAATAGAAAATTGTGTATTATTGTATCTCTGTGTTTATGGTTTCATATTTGATATGTTTATGTTATATTATTGGATATTTGATATATCTATATATATCTATTTATTATATCTTTGCATTCATTTCGTGTCGAAAATAATCTAGGTCAGTGGTATCAGAGAAGACTTCTCTTGATCGTTTTTCAGTTCATGTCCCTGACGAGGTCTGAGTATAAAAATTTGGGTATTGAGATTTTCTCTCTTGAACACAATCACTCTCTCATGCCCAAGAAACCCTCCATGGTGGAAGAAAATAAAAATGACAGAGCATACGATTTTATTAATCTGTTGTTGAGCAATCTCTCACGTGACAGAGGGACAAAATGATAGAGAATTTTTCCCACATCCTTCAACGCTTACCAATAAAAATAGATGCATATTCATCAAGAAACCACTTTGGAAGCCCCTTTACTTTCAAGGTACAATTTGATTTTGATATTACCATATTTGAAGGACAGATAGATGTGGATGCCCTAGAAAATTGGTTAAATCTGCTAGAAGGTTATTTCTTTATTCATAATTTCTTCAACATGGAAAAGATAACCTTTTCACTCCTTTAGGCTCTCCCCCATGTCAAACATTGGTGGGAAACTTGCTGGGAGAAAAGTTCCACAGAGGAGTATAGAATATATGGGGCCGAGTGCACTTAGGATTTTTTTGTGGATGTAGTAAAGGAACAGTATTACCATGTTGGAAACTATGAGGATGGGTACATGAGATGGACCACACTACGACAAGAGAGGGGCCAAAGATTTTCAAATTTCACCAATACCTTCCATAGCATTAGTCTCACTCTCCTTATTGTTAGTCTCACTCTCACTCTCTCTCCCACCTCTCTCTCTAATTCCCTCTCTTGGTCTTCCTCTCCCACCCTATCACACCCTCAAACAATCCATATCTATCCCATTATATCTTTACCTCTTGCATATAACCATCGCTCTCTCACTCCCTATATTCCCCTCTCTCCCCCAATCTCTCCACATTTCTCTCTTTTCATCTATCTAACCCCCCTTCCTTCTTTCTCCCCCATTCCTCTCACCATCTCACTCTCTACCCCCCCTCTTTGTCTCCCTGTCCCTCACTCTCTTTTTCTTCCACTATCCACCTCTCACACTCTCTTTCTTCCTCTCTCTACATCCCCCTCCCTACATCACAAGGAAGGAAATGGCCTTGACCTACACATGTCAATACCTAGAACTAAACCTAGACATATCAATACCTAGACTTGATAAGACCTGGAGCATTACCTAGACCTATACGATGACCATGATGTAGACCATGACATAAGCCTAGACCATGACCTAGACCACAATAGAGAGATAAATCTATATTTATATGATGACCTGGATCTTTATGTAGACCATAACCTAGACCACGACATAGAGCTATATCTAGAGTTAGACGATGACCTAGATCTTGACATATACCATGGCATAGATCCCCCATACTCTCACTCTCTCACTCTTTATCCACCTCTCTCCCTGTCCCTCACTCTCTTTTTCTTCCCCTCTCCCCCTCTCACACTCTCTTTCTTCCTCTCTCTGCATCCCTCCTCCCTACATTGCAAGGAAGGAAATGGCCTTGACATAGACATGTCAAGAACTAGACCTAATCCTAGACATAGAAATACCTAGACATGGAAAGACTTGGAGCATTACCTAGACCTATACAATGACCATGGCATAGATCATGACATAGACCATACCATACCAAGACATAACATGGAAATAAATACCATACCATACCATGGCAAGGCATTACATATCATACCATACCATATCATACCAAGGCAAGGAAAGGTATACCATACCTTTCCTTTTGTTGTATACCATAAAATACCATACCATACCATGCAAGGAAATGGCAAGGTAAGGCAAGGCAGGGCATACCATACCATACCATACCATTGCCATTTCCAATGTATACCATTTCCAATGACTACCATTTCCATTTCAAATGCATACAATTTACAATGCATATTGTTTCCAGTGTATACCATACAAGGCAATGAAAAGGCAACAAATATGATACCATACCATACCATGCAAGGCAATGGCAAGGCAATGTATACCATACCATACCATACCAAGACAATGCATACCATACCATACCATTACCAATGCATACCATACCATTGTCAATGATTACCATATGATGGCAAGGAAATGCATATTATTGCCAATGGATACCATACAATGGTAAGGAAATCCATACCATTGCCTTTGCCAATGCATACCATATCATACAATTGTCATACCAATGCATACCATACAAATTCATGCCATACCATACCATACCATTTCCATTTCCATACCAATGCATACCATACCATGCCATTGTCAAGGCATACCATACCATTGTCAATGCATACCATATGATGGCAAGGAAATGCATACCATTTGCATTGCCAGTGCATACCATACCATACCATACCACACCATTTCCAATGCATACCATACAAGGCAATGGAAAGGAAATTCATACCATACCATACCATACCATACCATTTCCAATCCATACCATATGATGGAAAGGCAATGCGTACCATTTCCATTGCCAACGCATACCATTGTCAATGCATACAATACCATATTATACCATACCATTTCCAATGCATACCATACAAGGCAATGGCAAGGAAATGTATACCATACCATACCATTGCCAATGCATATCATACAATCGTAAGGAAATGCATACCATTTCCATTTCCATCGCCAATGCATACCATACCATACCATGCCATACCATACCATTTTCAATGCATACCATGTACCATACCATACCATACCATACCATTTTCAATGCATAGCATACTATGGCAAGGAAATGCATACCATTTCCATTTCCATCGCCAACGCATACCATACCATACCATACCATACCATTTCCAATGCATACCATGTACCATACCATTGCCAATTCATACCATACAAGGCAATGGCAAGGAAATCCATAACATACCATACCATACCATGCAAGGCAATGACAAGGAAATGCATACCATACCATACTGTACCATACAATACCATACCATACCATGCCAAAACAATGCATACCATACCATTGTCAATGCATACCATTTCCAATGCATACCATACCATACCATACCATTCAAGGCAATGCAAAACATACCATACCATACCATACCATACCATACCAAGACAATGCATACCATACCATACGATTGCCAATGCATACCATTTCCATTTCCAGACCCTACCATTGTCATTGCATACCATTTCCATTGCTAATGCATACAATACAATACCATACCATAGCATTTCCAATGCATACAATACAAGGCAATGGAAAGGCAATGCACACCGTACCATACCATACCATGCAAGGCAATGGTAAGGCAATGCATACCATACCACACCATACCATGCAAAGCAAGGCAAGGCATACCATGCAAGTGAAGGCAAGGCCATGCAATGCACGTTAAAGCATGGAAAGGCAAGGAAATGCATACCATACCATACCATGCAATGCAATGTCAAGGAAATTCATACCATACCATACCATACCATTGACAATGCATACCATACAGGGAAATGCATACCATACCATAACATACCATGCAATGAAATGGAAAGGCAATGCATGCCATACCATATCAAGACAATGCATACCATACCATACCATTTCCATACCATACCATACCATGCAAAGCAAAGCAAGGCAAGACCATGCAAGTCAAGGCAAGGCAATGCAATTGCAAGGCATGGCAAGGCAAGGAAAGGTAAGGCAATGCATACCATACCATTCATACAAGGAAATGCATACCATACTATACCATAACATACAAGGCAATGGAAAGGAAATGCATACCATACCATACCATGTAAGGAAATGGAAAGGCAGTGCATACCATACCATACCATGCAATGCAAGGAAAGGCAAAGCATGCCATACCATACAATACCATACCATACAATGCAAGGAAAGGCAAGGAAATGCATGGCAAGGTAATACATACCATATCATACCATACCATACCATGGAATATCATGCAAGGAAATGTAAAGGAAAGGAAATGGAAGGAATACCATACCATACCATACCATACCATGCAAGGCAATGGAAAGGCAAGGCATACCATACCATACAAGGCAATGGCAAAGCAATACATACCATACAAGGCAATGGAAATGAAATGCATACCATACCATACCATACCATGGAAATGAAAGGAATACCATACAATACCATACAATACCATACCATAACATGCAAGGAAAGGAAATGCATACGATAGCATACCATATCATACCATGACAAGGCAAGGAAAGAAATACCATACCATACCATGCCAACGAAATACACAACATACCATGCCATGGAAAGGAAAGGAAAAGCATGGCATGGCAAGGCAAGGTATGACAAGTCCTACATGGCATGGCATGGTAAGGTAAGGAAATTCATGGCATGGAATGGCATGGTAAGGAAATGCATGGAAATGCATGATAAGACAAGGAATGGCATGGTAATGCAAGGCAATTCATGGCAAGGTATGGCAAGGAAAAGCATGCAAAGGAAAGGCATGGCATGGAAAGAAAATGCAAGGGGTTGATGTCTTGAATATTGTAGGCATATCATGGAATGGCTTGGAATAATTTTATGCATGCCATGGCATGGCATGACTTGGAAATGGCATGGAATTGGAAAGGCATGGAAATGATGTATTCAATATTCTAGGGATGTTATGTTCCATGGAAATGATGTCTTGAATATTCTAGGGCTTGATTTCTTGAATATTATAGGGTTTTTATGTGCCATCTTGGGAAGCTACATGAGAATGGAATGCATTGGAAAGGAATGGAAATGGAATCCCATGGAAGGCATAACAATGATGTATTGAATATTCTAGGGCTTAATGTCTCGAATATTCTAGGGTTGTTATGTGTCATCTTGAATTTCAACAAGCATTTGTTATCTAAACCCTAGTTTAGGATTGCATTTTCAGCCCGCTTTCATTTAATGATTAATTTTGTTAAGGGTTTTTATATTTATCCTTTTGTAGCTTATTTAATATCATTTATTGGCTTAGTGAGGCATGGAAATGTTATGGAATGAAAATGGAAAGTTATGTTTATCGTTATATATGTTAAAATGGGAAACTACATGACAAGGCATGGGAATGTACATGACACTGGCATGACATGCCAATGGAATGGCATGGAATGACATGGATTGGCAAGGCATGGCAATGGCATGGCATAGAAAGGTTTGAAAATTGAATGTAAATGGCAATGGAATGCCATGGAATGACTTGGAAATGAATGAAAATGGCATGGCATGGCAAGGAATAGAATGGAAATGAATAGCATGGAAAGTCATGGAACGGAAATGGCATGGAAATGGACTGACATCAACAGGTTTGTGGGATTCGGTTTGGGAGGGTCCTTTGTCTCCTTGTGTGCTCTAACCAAAAAAATGGGTATGAATGTGCAATAAACTCTCATATATGGTGAAGGGAAAAGAATAATGGTTTTAATTCTTCCTGGAGGAATTTTGGTAGAATAGCATTATTTTCTATGGTGTGTCATGAAATGTAACCTCAAAACCTTTATTTATAGGTGGAAAATGATACCCATTCTAAGATCTAGTTTCCATGTGAATTTTCTCATTCTATTGATCAAAATAAATAAGTTTAGTGGACATCATGGAAGATTGAATAAATATTATTAATAATTTATGGGTTTAACAAAATTTATATATACCCACTACACAATCTAAACAAACATGCATGCATTAATGAGTCCTTCACTAGTCTTTTTTGAATTTATGAAGGGTTACACATAAATCAAATGATTTTATATATTTCATGCATTGAAAGAGGGGAATAGTGTGTGTTCCCTAGAAAATAACATTGAGATGAAATTGTTAAGTGATTTATAATTATGTGGAAGATAAATGATAAAATTCATTTCTATGATAAATTATTGTAATATGCCATTTTTTAGGTCACAATATTTTCAAGTGACCACTATTTGAGTGTGGATTGTCATTGGATTTATATGGAGATAATTCAAGAGGTGGTACATATTGTTGGTTGTGATTTAGAATATGGATATCCACAACTTTCATGAAAATAATTCAGAAGGAATGATCTATCAATGATGTAGATATAGATGGTTGATTAGCAAGCAATGCTACTTGAGAATCATTAATTGCCTATGGAATTAGCACTTAGAAATATTTTCCACCATAATTTATTCATTAATGCATAATGAAAGTATTTATAATCACTTTAGAAACAAATGAAGGGATTAATACACATAAAATTCATAAAATTTGGAATTCAAACACTTTGAAATTCATATATTCATCAACATCAAATGTAGAAACAATGAGATTCATAAAAAACGTTCCATGGAATGTGTGTGTGTGTGTGTGTGTGTATACATACACTCAACATCATCTAAATTGTGCATTTTTTACAAAATGGCAACTCATGCCTATTATACAAAGCGACAACAAGTGCCCTAAATTAAAAAACATATATATTGTGGCCTAGATAAAAAATGGTAGTAGTTGGTATATCATTGACCATTGCCACCCTTGCCACCCTTAGGAGAATATTGGAAATCTATCTTTCTTCTCTTTCTCAAGGATTCACCTCGAGAGGTTCTAGACCTGGGCATGCTTCGACGCTCTGGAGACTACACAAAAAATAAACAATTTTATATGTTTTTTTCATCACTGAATTAATTGACAAGGAAAGTGATGCTTTGTAGTTTTACCTAAGATAACTCACTGCATATGAAATTGTCAATCGTGAGGGTGTTACCCTCCTCCATGACCCCAATATCCATGAAATGCCACCCTACATCATTTACAAGGATCAAGTAAAGAAAATTCAGAAAATATGCACAAAAAAATGTCATGAAACATAAAACATTATCATCAATGCATTATATCATTGTGAATATCTCAGGAATCGAAGGAGATTCACTGGAAGATAGAGCATTGGGTTGTACAACCTATTGCAAGAAGACCTCTACTGTGGCAATGTTTGCCAATGGGGCTGAAAGTGGTGGTGGGGGTGGGTGGAAGACATGTGGGCTTCGATGGACCCTCATGGGTTGTACAAGTGATTCCAACACCCTAGGCCTAGAGAAAGGTAACCCAGAGGAAACACCCAAGTGCCCATAGGGTGAAATAGTACTATACCTAAACAATATATTGGCAGCATGCATAAATATGAATAAAATTGAACAATTAGTACCAAATAGATTAAAAAACATAAACACAAAAAATTTGAGAATTATACAATATTTAACTTTAAACATGACACTTGTGATGTTGGTGGCTTGTCCATCCCAGATGGACAATCCTTGGCATTGCCTGGTGCCAAATATTATAGAAACACAAGAACATATAAAGAAATTAGAGGATGCCATAAAATAAAGAAATGATTATGATGAATATATCAAATGTGATACATACCTATGTGTACGGTGTACCCAATGAACATGTTTCCTCTATTGTTTCATCAATGATGGGGCTAGGCACTAATGCATCCATTAGCATAGAGGGTCTGCTGCTGGAACACGACAACTTAAAAAAAACATACAATCAAATATCTATATAAATACACAAATACAAAATAAATATATAACGATGAAGAACATAGTGAGGGTTAAGACACTAACCTCCTCCATGAATCTATGTTGTCCATTAGGATCTATAGGCCCATCCCATGTCTTCATGCAGCTTGAGAATCTATGAGGTTCACATAGATGATTGTTATGTCCATGTGCCCTCTCCTCACTTTACTCTCATGTGCATGTTGAAGCTCCAACCCCTCTATCAATTTCACCAGTAGACACCTCCTACCAAGATAGTGAAACAAAGCTACTATGTTTCACTAGGCTAGAAGTCAATGATGTAAGAACCGAAATTTAATTAAGCCTAAAATTTTCATAATTTAAATATTAAGATTGTTCAGCATAAGCAATAAGTAATTTCTTTCATTCATATAAGTAGCATAAATTAAATTTTCCGAACAACATGCTAATAATTTACGTAATCATCACATAACTCAGCAAATTCATAAATAAAATACCTCTTCTTGATGCTAAACTCTCGCTTATCTGGATGTCCTCCCTACTATCTTTCCCAGCCTGCTGCTTTGACCAAACCCTGCCCAAACCGACTAAACACCCAGCCAGATAGGAGCATCCTGTCTGGCTCCCTAGCTCCATGATACTATAAGGAATCCTAGCCCCCATGCCCAAAACCCCCAGCAACCTGGTGCCCCCTGCAATGGTTCACCAAAACCCCCAAAACCAAATTCCTCAAAACCAGAAGATATCCAACAGAATATAGACCTCCCACCAATAATGCTCCTCCACCCAATTTCCTCCTCTTTCTCGTAGGACTCTTCCCCGTCATATCTCCCCCCTTCACCGACTCTCCTATCCTCCATTAATTACCTTATCCTCCCCATTATTACCTTATCCCCTCCTTTATTATCTTATCCTTTCCTTTATTA
Organism: Picea sitchensis; assembly: GCA_010110895.2. Classification (NCBI taxonomy): domain Eukaryota; kingdom Viridiplantae; phylum Streptophyta; class Pinopsida; order Pinales; family Pinaceae; genus Picea; species Picea sitchensis. Next base: position 96,211 of record SNQJ01S0031819.1, read on the forward strand.
TCTTATCCTTAACCTGTCATACGTAAAGTTTCATAAAATAATTTAAAATTTATTAAGCTCTTAATTCATTACCCTAACCTTTAATAAGTCAATTCATTAATCAATCAACAGTTATAAACCATTAATTAATAAATAAATAATTATTTAATATTATTAATAACTAATCATTGTTTAACTAAAACCATATTATGACAGATAATTATCTAATTAATTATACTTAATAAACCCTATGCAACTATTTAACTAGGTTTGTTACATACACCCACCCTTCAGGAAACTTCGTCCCGAAGTTAAAGTATTCTATGATACAAGGGGAAAGAAACATGGTCCACACATTCATAACAAATAATCGTCATTATTAGTAAGTAAGCCAAGAAGCTCATTCATACTAGTGTACATGTACAAGAAATGCATGTGTAGCTAGTACATATTGTTAGAATATAGAAGATGGTGTGCTCATTTTACCATTGACGATACCCTCGTCACCCAACCACAAGCTGAAGCCTCCCTCCGAGAACCTTAACCTTGACCTGAGAATTCCTCCAGAAGCAAACCCTAGGCTATATAGCCAAACAAAGAGTATCACATCAATCCCCAAGGATAGCGCATCACAAAAGACTGATCAGATGTTCCAAGCCCTAGCCAAGATATATTCAATCCAATACTGAAACTAGCTACTGCTGCAGCTGCACCTGCAACCCTCCTCCAAACCTACACACCAAACTACAACTTCAGTGCGCACCAACTGGGAAACTACAATTCTGAGATGCTATCAAATGAGAACTGGTGCTCTGTATTTATAGTAATCCTGTCAGTTTGTTGGGGCCGACTTCTCCTTCTGGGTATGTGTCTGTTCAGTATATTATTATTAATTATGGTCAAATTCTTCTCTTGGAGGCTAATAGCCTAATATAAATTATCTTATTGAGACGACAAGGCTTCTAGGGTTATTAGCCAATTCATTAGGGTCTCTCTTTCTTCTCGAAGTCTTCTATTCTCGTCAGGTTCACACGTGGGGTAAATACCTCTCGCAGCTACCATAATATTAACACTCCCTCCTAGCTAGAGAGGTATTTATAGGTAATGGTCTTGAGCACAAAACATACCATTTACCCGGTAGCATCAATATAGTAATCTAGACTATTTCATGACTAGATCATGAGCATCACCATCACCATCAGCTGCATCATCTATCGAAACCATACTGCATCATCTGAGTAGTTAGATATGATGCTGGATAAGTCACTCTCACCATAGAGTGATACAAGAGGAGTAAAATTTCTGAACTGTGTTTCGTCTGGAAAATCTATGTTCATCATTCATCTGAATGATCATTGTCTCCAATAAATTGTTGATAGTCTTCAAGGCAATTAGAACAAGAATAGAACACACCTGTGTCTATTCACAGTAGTACATAACTACAATCCAGTGGTTAACTACCACATCAAGTAACACACAATTACTTGATCAGCAACGTATAGTTGCGAATGGTGAAACATATTCACCACAGTAGTCCTCAACTACTGTCATATAGTCTTCATAACAAACATCTGAGAGCATCCTGCATAGAAACAATGTTATGATAAGAATTGTATCGTCTGGGCCAATCTTTCACTCATGTCTATGAGATCTAAAAGAATGCCTGCCACCACAGTAGTCTTCATCTGCATAGAAACAATGTTATGATAAAAACTAAATCATCTGGGCCAATCTTTCACTCACGTCTGTGAGATCTGAAAGAGTGTCTGCCATCAGTATAGAATATCAACAATAATCATCTGGGCCAATATTTCACTCACGTCTGTGAGATCTTGAAAGAATGTTTGCCCTCGATATAGAACATCAATACTAATCATCTGGGCCAATATTTCACTCACATCTGTGAGGTCTGAAAGAATGTATGTGCTCAATATAGAATATCAATAATGGGCTATCTGCCCCATTCTTCTCAACCAAGGAAGAAGGATTGTTTCTGATTTCTCAACCTAGACCATTTCCCACCCTAGGACATTCTTCCGACACTAAACAAAGTGTAACTTGGAGAGAATGAGTCTGCCCTCGAGAAATGTTTGGACCATTCCTTACCCTGGGCCATTCCTCCTACACTAAACAAAGTGTAACCTGGAGGGAATGAGTCTTCCCTAAGGAATGACTGTCCTAGACTATTCCCCACCCTGGGCCATTCTTTCGACACTAAACAAAGTGTAACCTAGAGAGAATGAGTCTGCCCTCGAGGAACAACTATCCCTGATTACTAAGCCTGGACTACTCCCCACCCTGGGCCATTGCTCCGACAATAAACAAAGTGTAACTTGGAGAGAATGAGTCTTCCCTCGAGGAGTAACTGTCTGGACCATTCCCCACCCTGGGCCATTCCTCTGACACTAAAGTGTAACCTGGAGAGAATGTATAACCCTCAAGGAATTTATGTCTTGCATCAACTTCCAAAACGGATGATTCTTCGAAACTGGTCACAACTGTGAACTTCGAAAGAATGACTGCCCGGCGAGACGGACCATTCTACTTGACCACTACACAGAGTGACTACCAAGAATAATGACTGTCCTAGACCACTCCCCATAATGGGAAGTCACTATCTATGATACATCAGCAATCAGTCTACCTCCCATGTTAACTACAATGGGAAGTCACTGTCCATCAGAAATCTCAATCCACTTTCCGAACAAGAAAGCATCTATCCAACCTGGACTATTACAAAGATAAATAATATTTTCAATGCTCCCTCCTAAGTGGAGAGTTATTTCAATCACAAAAATAAATGTTTGCATACCTTCTTCTGGCTTGGAGAGTCTTCCCTTCCAGTTAATAGAGTTATTTCCACGAGCTCTAACTTGATTACGCAAGTCCTTTTGTCTTGGATGTATGCTTATCTTCTCATCTACAGAGATATGTAATGGAGAATCACTTTCTTCTTTCTGGACTTCATCATGGATAATGTAATGCTTGTACTTTAGTCTGGAATACTTGTGAAGGCTTCATGTAGATCTAAACAATAGAGTATATCATAGTTGGAGAACTGGAACATATCCATGTGGCACTTATTCTATCATCATGAGATCTGATCTTCTGAGTAGTCATCTTGATGTTATAGGAAATCTTCACCATGCTTCTGTTGTGCACTAGAGGTTCTCCACCAAGTTGTCTTCTTCTTATCTGCATATAGGAGTCTCTTTCTGATATGTCTCAAAGTCTTGAGATTGCTCTTTATACTTTCTTTATTTGATTTCTCTGGAGAACGTTATTTTCATTCGTCTGATGTAGAATTTCAAATCATGGATGTTGCAGATGATATAATGACTTATATAGAGATAAGTCTGGTGTACTAGAACAATCAATCATCATAGTCTTCTCCCTCCATCTGGGATAACCTCTGGTTCTGGATATCGCAATGCTTTTATTTATAAGTCTTCCATACACAGTT
>SNQJ01S0031820.1:10875-35101 GCA_010110895.2 Picea sitchensis
TATTAATATTGATATTGTTTTAAGTGAAATATTAATATTAGCTTAATGGCGACGGTAATACCTGTTAAATCTGCATTAATAATAATTGTCTAATTGGCAAGGTTAATGATGACGGTAGAATCGCAATGCCAATGTTGGATTAATTGAATGTTCGTGACAATGCTTAGATTGAAATGATAGTATTGGCCTAATTCAAGGTTATTGGATGTACCCTAGGATAAGGTCCTTGTCTGTTAATATTTGTATTAGAACTTTCGGTCTTGTTCGAAGTCTTCGGGTCCCCTTGGAGGTGGGTCGATTGAGTCCTCCTGACTTGTGTCTCCCGTAGAGGTCGTGTCGTTCCTGATCTCGTAGTACTGGGTGTTGTATTGCATAGTCGGTCTGTGTCGGGCGGGATATAGACTCCTCTTGCAGCTTGGTATGTATGCCTGTGCGTAATCCGGTGGAAGGAATCCGGTGCCGTATCAAGAGTCTCGGGCTGTTTAAAGGCACAGTTCCACTCTTGCGACACCTTCTGAGCCGTATCAGTAGTCTCGGGTTGTTTAAAGGTACAGTTCCACTACTGCGACTCTACTGACGGATTCTTTCGATTCGGTGACAGTACTGTGCCTAACCCCTGGTGTCTGTCTCTGCCTATCGCCAATAGTTGCCCGCCTCCTGTTCAGGGGCGTTTGCTTCTTGTCGTCGTTATGATAGGTTGGGTTGTCTTGATTGTATTCGTCTGACTTGCACCTTGTTGGTTCGAGTGTTGACCTAGAGTCGAGGGGGTAGTTTCTTCTACACACGCGCACACACTTCAGAAAAAAAAAATTCACCGGTTGACTGAGTAGTTGTCCTTAGCTAGGAGGGATTTTACATATTGATGGGATAAATTGAGAGTGGTCAAATGTTTTGTCGATTTCTTTAGACTTTCCACCATATGGGTGGATGAATCATTGGAAGATTGTGCTAGATATTATGTATGCTTTCTTAGAACTATCTTTCTTTTGTTGAGATTTTTTTGCCCCTTCTCCTTGCGGTTCACCTTCGAGGGAGGTGTATTTATTAATTAAGGATGTGTGGGGTTAATCCATGCTTTCTTTAGACTTATTAATGACAATCAAGGTCCCTTGTAAAGTGGGAAGGTGAGGACCCTTCCAAGTGTCAGGGTTCTACTTCCCTAATGTTGATGCTTCTAACTCTGAGCATGGGGTGAATCTTGTCTTAATCACATTGTTTCCACTTGGATGGAAGCTTGTTCTTGTTATGATTAACTATATTCTTAAGGATGAATGGAAGAAGGATCCTTTCATCCCCATATTAATTTTTTTCTTGATTAATTATTTGGAATCCGCCTAAAGTTGCGTGAGTGATATCTGGTTTCCACCTTAGGAAAACTACCATTAAATGGCATGTTTCCCTACATTGTGTAGCGAAAGGTTGTACTTTCAAAGATAAATTATTGATTCCACTTGGATCCTTCCCATTCCAACATTATTCTATCAGGTAACCTTTTTCTTAGATTTATCTTAACACTGATTATTACAAATGAAAAGAGATTGGCATTTTCATCGATGTCATCGTAGCTCATGAATTCACCCAAGCTATTTCCAATTTGATATTAAAGTCTCCTCACACTGGGGAGGTTTGGAAGCAACACCCAAATAGGGGGTGAAGATATTTTTGTTGTTCTTGGATTGAAATTGGTTGTCCATGGGGGTAATCCATAAATGATGGGCTTATAGCCTATCCATTTCATCAACATGGATGACTATGGAGTTTAAATTATTAATGTATTTATGCCTCAATAGGATGAGTGTAGGCTCCATGTGCTCTATTTAGGTTGGTTACAAGCTATGAGTGTTTTCAAATGGCGTCAAGGCCATTGCTTGATCACCAAGCTAATTCAGTTTTGTCCCTGAGCTTAATTTCATTGTACACAAACAATGATCCAGATTATTTTTAGAACGAAATGAAAGAAAATATATTACAATGAAATACACATAAAATTTTCCAGAAACAGAGAAATGCAACAATACATGATTTATATTAATGAAATAAATGTAGAGAGACTGTAAAAATACAGAGTGCAAGACTCACTAGAATGGTGGCAACTTTATCTTTGAGAAGAGATGTGACAACTAAGCTTATTCGCAAGAAGATGATTACAATGAGGCTATGAGGGCCTTTTTATGATAAACATGAATGCCAAAACCATAGACATCCATAAACCTAACCCTAGGAGATGAAGTGCCAAAAGTTATGTGGGCCCCGTTGGGGTAAGTTAGTACATTAACTTCCCGGGGCCGTAACTTTTGCATACGATCTTTGTTTTAGGCATGTGATAGCCCATTGGAAAGGTATTTTCAAGAACTACGCATTATTCCATCATACTTTGACTCCATCTATATTTTGACTATGGAAAGCCAATAAAACATTGTTTAGAGCCCCAAAATGGACCTGGAAGTACAGAAAGATGTATTGACATGAAAACTTCCAAAATAAGCCAATTGGAATAGGTGAGCAGTCACCAATATCCACTTGGATACTATGTAGGGATTCATGATTTTAAGGTTTAATCTATTATTAGGTTTCTTTTCAACTTACTAGATAATCGTAGCATAGGTAGGATCATTGCAAGAAACACAATCATAAGATACACAATATTTATCCCGAGAAACCCTCATGGGGGAGGAAACCCAACAAAACTTTCTTAATATAGATAGCCAATACAATTCCAAGACAATAAACCAAAACACTATAGAATATCCAACACTGAGTAATGTGCCTCTATCTTCCTTCTTCTCCCAACTGCAGCTACCAAAATTGCACACTAGATGAGCGAATGAGTGAGTAAGATAATGAGGCATTGGCTTCCTTTATTTATACAAATTGGCGGGTGTTGGAAAGGTGTCTCTTCACTTGGCAGGGCTGACTTGTCTTCTTAGTGGTTAAAACCACTTTAATTAGCCTGGGGTCCAACTTCTCAATTTGCATATTATATTTAGGGTTTTACAAATCCACAAAAGGGGATTTGGTCAATTACAATTCCTGACATGATCAATCCACAAAAGGGGATTGATCTAATGAATAATAAATCAATAATAAATAGAAAACTCTTTGCATTTACAGTATTTCAACACTCCCCCTTAAAAAGAACAGTATTCTACAAAATCATCAGGAGAGAAAGAGCGCAACAACATCAAAAGCATCTGGAACATTGACTGGCATATTTATAAATCATAGGAAGTTTTTCTCATCATCGATATCATCATCCACAGTAGGGAGATGGAATGGCATCATCATCATTTGCATCAACATGAATTAGTATAACACTAATACATCACCATCATCAATAACAACACAAGGATGATACATCATCAACAACAACAACATCACAACTCAAAGGCTTGAGCATCATTAACATCAACACTAGGCTGGAAATCTTTAGCACGAAGCTGGAATCTCAAAAACATTAGCATGAAGCTGGAAATCTTCATCATGAAGATGGAATCTCAACAACATCATCACGAATATGGAAATCTATAGCACGAGGTTGGCATCACAACAACATCATCACGAAGCTGGAAATCTTCAGCACAAGGCTGGCATCACAACAACATCAGCATGAAGCTGGAAATCTTTAGCACAATGATGGCATCACAACATCATCAGCACAAAGATGGAAATCCTCAACACAAGGCTGGCATCACAACAACATAAACATGAAGATGGAAATATTTAGCACAAGGTTGGCATCAACACTACTCCCCCTTTCGAGGGAGGTCCTTTCAGAGTACACCAAGCTTATCTTGAAAGTGTTCAAAATTTACATGAGACAAAGGCTTGGTAAACACATATGAAACCTGTTCATCTGTGCTAACATACTGGAGCTTTATGGATCGTCTCTTCACCACATCACAGATGTAATGATATTGGATTTCTATGTGTTTTGACTTTTCATGGAACACAGGTTTCTCTATCATCTTTATACAACTCTGGTTATCACATAGAATCATAGTTGCTTCCATATCCAGATCGAATAGACCTGTCAACAACTTCCGAAGACATATGGCTTCACAACTGGTAGAACATGTAGCAATGTATTCTGCTTATGTCGTGCTGAGAGAAATACTTGATTGCTTCCTACTCTGTCATGAAATCATGGCTGACCCCAGACTGAAACAACATCCCGAAGTGCTCTTTCTGTCAGAGACACTTCCAGCCCAATCTGAATCAGTATAACCACTCAGTCTGAATTCATGATCTCCATTATAACTAAGACCAAAATCTAATGTACCTTTAAGGTACCTCATCACATGTTTTGCAGCAACCAGGTGAACATGTTTGGGCTCTACTAGAAATTGACTCAAGGTGTTCACAACAAAACATATATTTGGCTTGGTGTTTGTCAGATACATCAATGATCCAATGATCTGTCTGTATAGCGTAACATCAATCAATTCTGACAAAGTGTCAACCAGGAGCTTCAACTTTTTTTCCATGGGTGTATTCATGGATTTACACTCCAACATATCAAACCTCTTCAGTAATTCAACTACATACTTCCCTTGGTTGAGGAAGATCTTTTCTAGGCTCTGCCAAACCTCAAGACCTGAGAAATATTGCATTAGGCCAAGGTCTTTCATCTCAAATTCTGTAGCAAGCTTCTTCTTACAATCAGTGATGAGATTTTCTTCTCCGGTTAGAAATAAGTCGTCAACATATAGAAGAAATATAATAGGATCATCATTCATAACCTTGAAGTAAAGGTTAGAATCTGTTTTACTCTTGGTAAAGCCCAAGCTCATTAGGAAATTGTCAACTCTTCCATACCAAGATCTAGGAGCTTGTTTCAATCCTTACAGGGCCTTCTTCAATATGCATACATTAGTCTTTATGTCTTCAACTTCAAACCCTTGAGGTTGTTCTATATACACTTATTCTTCAATGACATCATTTAAGAAAGTTGTTGTCACGTCCATCTGGTGTAACTTCCACTTCATCATAGTTGCAAGGGCTATGATGGTTCTGATTGAAGTGTATCTGGCTACAGGAGAAAATGTCTCTTCATAATCAATGCCTTCCTTTTGAGAAAAGCCACGAGCTACAAATATTGATTTATATTTATTAATACTTCTATCAACAACATGTTTTATCTTGTATAGCCATTTGGAAGATACCACATCCTTGCTCTTAGATCTAGGAACTATTTCCCATACATCATTCTTCATAATGGATTGATATTATTCTTTCATGGCATCTTCCCATTCTTTCTTCTGAATGGCTTATTCAAAGCAAGTAGGCTCCTTCTCTAAGAGATCACACATCAAATCCATATAATTGGAGAATGGCTTGGGTTTCTTAACTTGTCTCATGGTTCCTTCAGGGGCACCATACTTCTCTCCATATTTAATAAGTTCCCTTGCCTAGGCTGGCTTTCTCTTGTGGGAGATCTTCATCTGGGGATGTTATTGAGATTTTATTATGTCATGATCTTCTAGAATCTCCTCATTATGGGAAGTTATGACTTCCCTCACTGGGTCTGCAACTCTGGGAGCCACAAGTTCTTCATATACTTCTTCAAGCTGGCATCTTCTTGATTTCTTGAGTGTTTCATATTCATCAATGGTTACATCTCTGTTGATCTCAATATGATGGTAACCTGGTATGTATATTATGAAGGCCTTGGAGACCTAACAATATCCAACAAATATTCCCTTCTTTCCTGAAGGGTCCAGCTTGGTTCTCTTCTCTTTCGGAACATGTACAAATATGGGATAGCCAAATATTTTGAGATGGATTACTTCTAGCTTCTTTCTGGAGAACGTCTCTTCAGGGGCTTTAAACCCAAGTGCACTATGGGACAATATTTATGTACATACACGGTTGTTCTTGTTGCTTCTGCCCATAAGTGCATTGGAATATCTTGATCATGGATCACAGTCTTCATTGCTTCCATTATAGTTCTTTTCTTTCTTTCTGCTACACCATTTTGTTGAGGATTATAGGGAGTGGTAAGCTCCCTCTTGATCCCAACATATTTACAAAAATTTACGAACTCTTTTGAGGTGTATTCTCCTCCATTATCTGACCTGAGTATCTTGATATTTCTTTTAGAGAGATTCTCTATCAAGGATTTGAATTCCTTGAATTTACCAAACACTTCATCTTTTGATTTCAAAAAGTAAACCTGGGTTTTATAAGAATAGTCATCAATAAAAGATACATAGTATACATACCCACTGATGGAGGTTGATGGAATTAGGCCACATACATCTGAGTGGATGAGCTCTAGGACTCCTTATGCTTTACTGTCTCTCTTCTGGAAAGGGTTCTTGATGTTCTTTCCTTGTGCACATCCATTGAACGCGCCTTCATGGTCAACCCTGAATTATGGTAGACCTATGACTACCTTTCTTACATATGGTAATGCCTTGTAGTTAATGTGAGATAGTCTTCTATGCCAAAGTTCACAGGGATTATCAATGGAATGAGTCAAGGCTGCTTCTAAGTGACCTTTTATCTTATACAAGCCACCTTCTTCTTTTCCAATAACAATTGCTTCTTCCATGGTTTCATAAGAACTTCTCCATATATGAAAGAAACTCTGAAGCCTTTCTTATCTAAAGCTGAGATAGAAAGTAAGTTCTTTGTCAAACCTGGTACATATAATACATCCTTCATCTTCATTGGGTTTCCTGAATCAAGTTTGTAATTTTATTCTCATACTCCTTTGATAGGGTACTGATAATCATCTCCAAGTGTAAATTTCTAGGGAAAGTTCTTTTCTGTAAGGTAAGAGAAAATTTCTCTATGACATGTCATGTGCTTGGAAGCACCACTATTTATGAGCCAAGTTTCCGAACCAGGTGACACTGATCTTGAGAGGGCAAAGATTAAGACATAGTCTTCAATCTGTTCTTTTATCATCTTTGTGGGTGGATCTTCAACTTTGTGGGAATGGTGCCTCTTGTTTCTCTTCTTGTATTCTTCTCTTATAGCTGGAAAATTCTTAGCAATATGTCCCATATTGTCACAATGGTAACATTGGTAGGATGAAAAATATTTTTCTCTTCTTTGACCTTTCTGAAACTTTTGGAATCTCCTTGGAGGGTGAGATTCTTTATGTATGAATTTTTTTGGGGGCTGAGAATCCTTATGTTGATGAGTTTCTTTCTGGAAGTAATACCTCTTCCTTCCTCCTTTAGTATGAGCAGCCAGGTCTTGATCTTCATCTCTTGATAGTATTGCTTCTCTGTTAGCTACTCTTGCTTCTTCTTGAACACATTCTTCCCAAAGACTATCAAAGTGTAGTTTCTCCTTTTTGGCACAAATAGTTTAGATGAATGCATCCCAAGGTCTTGTGAGACCATTAAGGGTTGTCATTATGAGTTTGTCTTCATCCAGAGTATCACCAATTGCTTCTAGTTGTTCCATGAATTGTGATATTCTAAAGAAATACTCTTGAAATTTTTCTCCTTTCTGCATCCTTGTACTTTTGAGTTGAGTTCTTAGATTCATCTTCTAGTTGATGTTATTTCCTTCATACATCCTGGTTAGGGCATCAAAAATTTCTTTTGGATTCTTCTTTGAAGCCACTTGAGGAATCAGGTGATCTTTAATAGAATCTACAATGATTCTTTTGGCACTAACTGTGTCCTTTTGGTGTTTTTCTTTAGCTACAGCATCGGTAGGTTCTAGTACATATTCTTTAATGAATCTTGCTAGGTCATTCTCTTCAAGAATGACTGCAATACTATACTTCTAGGAATGGAATTTTTCCACACCTTCTAGCTTGTCAACAAGCTTAGTGCTTGTAGACATCTTTACCTAGAGCTAGGAAAATGACCAAAAATTGAAAATGATCAGAATTTAATTTTGAACTTACCAGGAGGTGCACTTGGTTGAGGCGAGTAGCCTGGTGCAGTTAGATTTCAGAAAATCCAAAAATTTCCCCTTCAAAATGGACAAGCAGAATTTTGGAATGGTACTTCTGGTACTAGTTCCAATTTCCTGGTTTTCTGGTACTTCTGGTTTCCTGGGACTTATGGTTTTCTAGTACTTTTGGTTTTCTGGTACTAGTCAAACTAGGGTTTGACTTTCTGGAGTATCTGACCACTGAAAAGGTGCACTCAAGGTGCCAAAGAGTTCCCTAGGCTAGGGCACACTTTTCTAGATGGTTTTTAGGCTGATATTCCTCTTCCAAAAAAATCCCTAATTTTCTTTTACGACAACATTGATGTTTTTCTTTATCCAGTGAAAGATGATATCTTCATCTTAGCTCTGAAACCATGTTAAGGTTTAAGCTATTATTAGGTTTCTTTTCAATTTAATAGATAACCATAGCATAGGTAGGATCACTGAGAGAAACATAATCACAAGATACACAATATTTATCCTGGGAAACCCTCATGGGGAAGAAAACCCAACAAAACTTCCTTAATATATATAGCCAATACAATTCCAAGACAATAAACCAAAACACTAGAGAATATCCAACACTGAGCAATGCGCTTCTGTCTTCCTTCTTCTCCCAACTGCAGCTACAAAACTTGCACACTGGATGAGCGAATGAGTGAGTGAGATAGTGAGGTGATGGATTCCTTTATTTATACAAACTGGCAGGTGTTGGAAAGGTGTCTCTTCACTGGGCAGGGCCAACTTGTCGTCTTAGTGGTTAAAACCACTTTAATTAGCTTGGGGGTCGACTTCTCAATTTGCATATTATATTTAGTGTTTGACCAATCCACAAAAGGGGATTTGGTCAATTACAATGCCCGACATGATCAATCCACAAAAGGGGATTGATATAATGAATAATAACTCAATAATAAATAGAATACTCTTTGTAGTTACAATATTTCAACACAGGACAACCCCGTAATTGTAGAATCCACAATTACAAAGAAATGTCCCCATCACAGATAAACGTGTTGAACTAAAGACTGTCAAGATGAGCCAGCTAGAATTTGGAATAGGTGGGTGGCCACCAATATCCACCTGGATCAATCCTCTCCCCTTAGGAAGCAATGGTCTCCATTGTGTTGAGTGCTCAAGGAAGAGGGCAAAACATTTTTTGAATCTGAATCTTGGTGAGTTGCATGCCTTGTTGGAGAAGTTGTGTTGCTTGGTCTGTGGAAGGCTGTCACAAACCTGTTACTGGCGGGGTTGAATATGTTCCACCAACCTGTTATCTCTAGGCTTGATGGGGCATTGTGTAGGCACCATCATAGGTGAAGAAACAATATGTTCTTTCTCTTCTGCAATCTGCTTCTGGTGGATAGAAGGTGTTGGGGATGCAGTGGTTGTAGTAGCCTATTGTGCATCCTTTGAATAGGCTATGATGGGGATGAATTTTGCAGTATGAAAGATTACCTTGTGGCATTTTTTTGGTGGAACGATAGTTGGAACTACCTCCGGTGTCCTATAGAGTTGACCCCCCATAGTAATAATGACACTACGGGGTCAAGACTCATAAATAGCATGATGTTTCCACATATATGGTTGGCCCAAAACAACATCACAGACATCAAGAGGGGAAACATCACACACCACCTCATCCTTGAAATGTTGGATGCCATAGGACAGGTGACATTTCTAGATGACACGTAGATATCGTCCTTGGTGAATCCACTCGATGTTGTATGGTTGCAGGTGTGGTGTTGTCGACAACCCCAATTGTTTGATGACCTCAGCTAAGATTAGGTTCTTTTGGATGTCGCTATCAATAATGAAATCCAATGGGATATCCTTCACCCATGTCTATGAATGGAAGAGGCACTCCTCTTCAAGATCTACTGGTTCTTCTAGTTGAATTCTTCTGGTCACGAAAGTAGCAGTGGGGTCTGCATCAATGATCTGTCTATTTTCAATATCTTTTGTATCATACTTTGAATCAGGGTTTGGTTCCCTGTCTATGACCTCAGACATCAATGATTATTTCGAGCGACATTCATTAGTGTTGTGCCAGGGGATTTTGTGGAAGTTGCATCACTTCCCAGTTTCATTCTTTATCTTTTCTTTACCCTTCTTTTCATTGTCTTGGACTGGTTGCCTGGAGGTTGTTGGTTAGGGTTGTATTTACCATGATTTGTTTTTTGTGGATTTGTAGACCCGAAATACCATTTGTTCTGGTGCCTAAATTTCTACTCGATTTTTAAAACATATTGATAAGCAGCTCCCAATGACGAGATGTTTAGGAAATCCATTTCGGTTTGGATGTACCTATGCAGAGCCCCACAGTATTTCAGAACCAGATTTCTCTCAGAGTATTTGATACCCATCTTGGTGCACAAGGTATGGAAAGTATTTGTGAACTCCGACATTGTTTGGATCTTCTCTTTCCATAGTGTGGTCCATCTCATGTACTGGTCTTCATAGTTATCAACATGGTAGTATTTTTTTTTTTTTTTTTTTTTTTTTTTCGTGTCTGGAGGAATCAGCAACTAGTATCAACATGGTAGTATTGTTCCTTGACCACATCCACAAAAAAATTGCAAGTGGGCTCAGCCCCATATATTCCATATTCCTCTATGGAAATTTGCTCCCAGTAAGTTTCCTACCAATGTTTGACATGGGGGAGAGCCTTGAGAAGTGCGGAGGTGATATTTTCCATGTCAGAAAAATTGTGAACAAAGAAATAACCTTCTAGCATATTTAACCATTTTTCTAAGGCAACCACATCTATCTGACCTTCAAATATGGGAATATAAAAATTAACTTGTACCTTGAAGGGAGAGGTTTCTCCAAAGTGGTCACTTGATGACAATGAGCCTGTTGTTATCGACAGGCATTGAAGGATGTGGGAAAAATTCTCCATCATTTCATCCCTCTATCACGCGAGAGCTTGCTTAAGAAACGGGTTAATATAATCTTCTGCTCCGTCGTTTTTCTTTTCGACCACCATAGAGGGTTTCTTGGGATTGTAAGAGATTTTTTCCTCAAGAGAGACAAGCTCGAGACCCAACATGCTATACTCGGACCTCGTCAAGGACATGCACTGAAAAACGATCAGGAGCAGCTTGCTCTAATACCACTGATCCAGATTATTTTCTAAATGAAATGAAAACAGAGATATTACAATGAAATACACATAAAAATTTACAGAAATAGAGAAATACAACAATACATGATTTCTATTAATGAAAGAAATGTATAGAGACTATAAAAATACTGAGTGCAAGACTTGCTAGAATGGTGGTAGCTTTATCTCTGAGAAGAGATGTGATGGCTACGCTCATTCACAAGAAGATGATTGCAATGAGGCACTCAGGGAATTTTTATGATAAACATGAATTCCAAAACCCTAGACATACAAAAACCTAACCCTAGGAGATGAAGCGCCAAAATTCATGTGGGCCTCTTTAGGGTAAGTTAGTACATTAACTTCCCGGGGTCATAACTTTTGCATACGATCTCCGTTTTAGGCATGTGATAGCCCGTTGGAAATGTATTTTTGAGAACTACACATTATGCCATCAAACTCTAACTCTGTCTACAATTTAACTGTGGAAAGCCAAGAAAACATTTTTTAGAGCCCCAAAGTGGCCCTGGAAGTACATAAAGATGTACTGACATGAAAAATTCCAAAATAATCCAGTTGGAATAGGTGGGAGGCCACCAATATCCCCCTGGATGTTGTGTAGGGATTCAGGACAACCTCGTAATTGTAGAATCCACAATTACAAATAAATGTCCCCATTACAGAGAAATGTCATGAACTGAAGACTGTCAAGATAAGCCAGTTGAAATTTGGAACATGTGGGTGGCCACTAATATCCACCTGGATCAAACAAAACTCTGTCAACCACACTAAATTTTACTTGTTAGCTGAGTGTTATACTCTACACGTACTCCCTTCCTTCTTAAACATAAAAATGCTCATACTACAATTTAAACACAAGTGTAATTTCAAGATCGAAGCATGAACAAGGTGTTGTTGGGTGACAAGTATAAACTTATGATTCCTTTAATCAAACCCCACTCACTTATAAATCCCTCTATTCGACAAAAGGATGAATTATCAATCAACCCAAAACTATGGAGCAATACCCAATTTCACCACTCAATGAAAAGGGTTTGTATGTTATGTGGGAGAATTGACAGCTTACTAGAGAGAGAGTGGTTGCATGGAAAGGGTGTACGACCCATAGGATAGAGCCAACACTCAATCAATAACAAAAGAAAAACATACAGCCCGTGGGGGCATTTGAACACTACCTAGTGAGGAAATTGAATCCCAAAGTGACTTTACAGTGCATGGGGAACTAGAGAACACAAGTCAACAATAAAATCATGGTCCAGAGGAGAGGTATGACCCATGGAGAAGGAGAAATCACCAACCAACAAGGAAATGGAAGATTAGGGGAAGTGTACAACCTATGTCTAAGTGGAAACAGATGCAACAAGACAAATTTGGTTCAAGGAGTGAGAGGGTGACCTACAAGAGATATAAATACACCAACAACTCTGAGGAAACCATTTTAGCAATAGTTCCCTATTTAATTACAATAGCTCCAGAATGGGAATCATTGATTTTCCATCTCTGAAATCACCCAACAATAGAGGATAGAGAGATATTGGGATATGTATTTTCCATTAAACCACTACAATATGAAGAAAAACTTCCATACTACAGATATAATTGAGTTCTTAGAACAATAACTAACACAAAAACTGATAATTGTTTTTAGAGTATCCATTAAATCCTTGGAGAAACTAGTAAAACAAAAACAATAGATTCAATACACCAAGATATGCAAGTTAACAGACACAACACAAACAGAAAAATCAATGCACATGGAAATAATATTTACCCTAGAAATCCAAATGGGAAAACTAGCATTTAATTGGTTTCATCGATGCTTTATATTATGCATCAATGGTCAAGTTATAGGTTCTTTGGTTCATCTCTATGCTCCTCAATTAACTATAGTAAACATTCCTCTTCATTCTCAACCAAAGAAATCCGCTTCCCTTACAAGGAAATAGTAAATAGGAGGATAGCTCAATTGGGGGGATAGTTGGAAGGTCAAGCATCCCCAACCCTTCATTTCCCCCTAAGCTTGTTTCTCCTCCTCCTTTTTTTTATCTTTTTGTACATTAGGAAAGAGGTCTCATGAAAGTTATTTTATTTTATTTATAAATACATGGTTTTTTTTTATAATAATACTCTCCCTTGAATTTACATATCATGCACTTTCCTTATGATTTGATTGAATGCAAGGGTGGACATTGATCATGATGAAATGGATCCCTTCATGCCAACAAGTTGATATCCTTCCTCATTCATAGCCTTGAACTTTGCCAGTAATGATCATAATAGAGCTTGTGCTTGTAGCCAATTTTCTTGTGCGGATATAATTCATATCACACCTCCCCATTGGGAGACTTTTGGTGCCCAAAAAATTCCAAGGATAGGTGAGACAACTTTCTTGCAATCTAGTTCCTTTCATACCACTTCACCTTCATTGGAGTATGTCCTTTGATACCAATCTACCACATCTCTTTCCATCCTCTATGAGTTATCCACTTCTTGTGTTATAGAACTGTGCCTTCCTTCAAATATTCTAGAGAGTGTGGTGCAAAGTCTTCAACAATAGGAAGAGCTTGATTTTCCCCCTCCTCATCCATTATGGAAGGTTAAAACAAATTCAAACACTTTGCATTCACCACCAAACTGATCTGCATATAAGGAGGGAGTTTTATCCTGAAGGCATTCTCATTCACCCACTCAATGATGTCAAACTATTTGTATCTTAGGGGCTTGAGTTTCCATGTTTCTCTTTGCAATTGTTCCTTATGGAGGTAAATCCACACCTTGTCTCCAACATAGAATTTGTGATCCTCCCTATGCTAGTCATGCCTAGATTTATATGGTTGCTATCGCATCTCAAGCCACTCCTAAACCCTTAGATGTATTTTTCTAATATTGTCCATGAATGTGCTCTCCTTCTTTTCAACTCCTTGTAGCCCTACTTTGTCCTTCTAATTTCCATACACAATATCAAATGGTGAAGGAGGTAAATAACCAAAACATGTCTCGAAACAAGTTTTGTTGGTGAAAGAGTGTAATGTTATGTTGTAGGAGTGTTGAATGCAAACTAGTTGCTCGTCCCATGTCTTTGAATGTTTTCTATTGTAACCTCTCAAAATTTGTACCAATATCTGGCTGACAACCTCTACTTATTTGTCAGTCTAGGAATGGAATGTAGTGGAATACCTCAGTTTGGTATCCACTCTCTCCTAAAGTCTTGTCCAAAATTTTCCCAAGAACCTACTATCTCAATCAGATATGGAGTTTGGAAATCCAAAATGTACCCAAACATGGTTGAAGAATAGTTCAGTTTCCTCTCATCTAGAGATCATCTTCTTACATGGAATGAACACACACATCTTGCTAAACCACTTCACCATGAAAAACAAGTAGTCACATCCACTACAACTCATAGTCAGGACTCAAACAAATTCCATGGAGATGCTCTCCCAAGGCCTTCTTGGTACTAGCAATGGCATGTATAAGCCTAGTTTTCAGTTTCTTAGCTTGATAGTGATGCAAAGAAAACAACCTCTAACTAATTTTTCCACCTTCTTCTACATCTTTGGCCAATACACATACCATTGTATATTTTCCATTGTTTTCATCATGCCAAAATGCTCAACAATTGTAGAAGTGTGCACTTCTCTTATCAACTAAATTATTATTTCCTAGGGTATGCACAACTTGTCCAACAACCCATTTTGGAGGTGTTATTCAATTCCTTCCATGGTAGTGACCAGTCTCTCCTTTAGCTACTTATATACTCCTTTGAAATCTTCATCTCCCTCATAGTCTTCACTCTAAATTTCATGAGTGAAATTCAAGCTACATTATCACTCCAACTACTACAATCTTCTTCAATGGTATTTCAGAGAGCATGTTTGCTAGATTATTCATGGATCCTTTCTTGTACTTGATTAATATATGAAATTGTTTCAAAAATCCAAACCACTTGAAATGCCTCACCTGTTGCATCTTTCTCTAGATTTGTAAGTACTAAAGGGGTCGATGATCTGTGTGTATGATGGTCTCTTTTCCTAGGAGACAATGCTTACACTTATTCATGACTTGTACAATCACACAAAACTCCTTATCATATGTGGAGTAGTCAAGTACTTATCCATGAAATAACTTTGAATGGTAACACATAGGATTTCCTCCTTGCATAAGAATTGCTCCTATTTCATACCCATTGGCATATATTTCTAGCTCAAAATATCACTACAAATTTGGCATGGATAAGACCATAGAATCACTTATCTTCTTCTTCAAGTCTTCAAATTCTCTTTGTTGTGGCTTACCCCAATGAAATATCTTTTCTTTGGAGGTTAAGGTGTGAAATTGTGCTACTACTATGGAGAAGTTTACAATGAATTTTATGAAGTATTAGGCTACTCCCATTAAACTCGTGACCTCTATCACGCTGGTGGGAATAGGCCATTGGGTGATGATTGTAATATTCTCTATATCCACTCTCAATTCTCCTCCATTGATCATATGTCCAAGATATATCAAGGGTGTCTTCCCAAACTCACATTTATGTAAATTGGCAATCACTTGATTCTTCCTTAAGGTATCTAGTACTTGTATCACATGTGAGAAGTGCACTTGACATGCATTACTAAATATTAGTATGTCATCCATATATACTATTACAAATGAGTCAATGAAAGGGCATAGAACATCATCCATGAGTCTCATAAAAGTTGCAAGTGCATTGCATAAACTAAAAGGAAATACTAACCACTCATACAAACCTTGCCTTATTTTGAATGTTGTCTTCCACACATCTTCCACTTTGTTCCTCACTTGATGGTAACCTGATTTGAGATCTAGCTTGGTGAATAATTTTTCTTCTTGTAGTTGATCCAAAAATTCATCAATCCTTGGTAGAGGATATATATTCTTGATAGTAATTTTGTTCAGGGTACAATAGTCAATGCACATTCTCCATATTCTTTCCATATTTATGATGATGGGTGATCCACAAGGAAATGTACTAGGTCTGATGACTGCCTAATCCAACAATTGTTACAACTACTTCTTCACTTCATATTCTTCAGTGATGTATTTCCTATATAGCCCAATGTTAGGTAGTGGTGACTCTGACAACAACTGAATCACATTCTCAACCTCTTTCTTGGGTGGTATTCCCTGAGGCTCTTGAAACACTTCCTTGTAGGCTTCAATCAGTTGTTGTAGATACTAGAGCTACTTGCCACTACATCCTTCCAAGGATGCCTTCATTTCCAATTTACTTCCTTCTCCTTGTTTCTTTCCTACTCTCAAAAACAAAAAGACAAACTTCTTCATATTTCCCATGATTCTTCTAGCCTGGTGAGTGTTGATCAGATAAACTTTGGCTTTGTCTTTGCATGCATTTATGGCATGTTCCTTTCCATACTTGACTAGCCTGTACTGGTTTTCTCTCTTCCTGAAAATGGAATCTCTCACATACAAGTATGGGATTTCCAATATGACTCCACATACATCCAAAGGAACCACATATACACCATTTTCATTGACAAATTTATGGTTGATGGAAAACTTGAATTTGTGTTTTTTGTTCACTTTCAATTCCACATCTTGTCTTACTTACACATCTTGTCTTACCTAGCCTAGGGGGTATGGTTGTGGATTATCTTGTGTCTCTTTCCCATTCCTCTCAACCAATTGTGCAAATATCAAGTTCGACTAAGCACCAAGATCAAACAAACAATCCACCTTGCTCTATTTCATGTGGATTTTAATGAAGAATGGTTCAGTCATCTCCTTCTCCTCTTTTTGAATACAACCAAACAATTCCACCTCCTTTTGAAGATTATCACAACTAATGTTCCCTTTTAGGTCTGAGGTGTTCTTCACCCTTTCCTCAACATCCACCGTTAACAATGTTTTTTTCTTCTTCTTCTAGAATTGTTTGGGGTGCTTCTCATGGTGAAATATATAATAGTCATCCTTAGTGTGTCCCTTTTGATCTCATCCCTTTCACTTCTTGGTAGAAGGTGTTTCTTCTTGTGTCACTTCTGCAATCTTCTTCTCATTCAATTTCTTATTATTTTTTTGCTACTCTTGTGGTTCCATTTGCTTGTGCATTCTTGATTGATGCTTCTTCTTGTCTCCCTCTAGATATTGTGATTGAAAACTAGCCCCATTAATTGTCTTTGGTTTTAATAGCATCAATTGGTGTCAAATATAAGGTAGCAATGCCCCCAAGTACTTGATTAGCATATTTTTTCTTTTGAGAGAGATGTCCAATTGAATTGCTCTCTTCATGAACTCCTACAATGATTGTCCTTGCCTCTTGATGAAGTAATTCCATACAATCTGTTGGTGCTCCTCAATTGGGTAAAAATGGGCTTCGATCATGTCCTTGAACACCTCCCAATTGGTCACTGGTGGATCATTTTGCAATTCTCTTCTTGTTGGATCACTCTCCCATGATCCCAACGCATGGTCTTCTAGCTTCAACCAAGCAAATGTAATATTTTGTTTCTTGATTAAGTCATGCACACTAAAGTATACCTCCATTTTTTGTGGCCAATGGTTTAGTTTGACGGAATCAACTTCCCTGACGTATGGCTTGATGTCCACCTTGGCTTCCACACAGAAAGGTACTTGTGTTTTTTTATAGATGCATTCACCCATATTTGTGTTATTCTTGCACTCCATGTTGGGTGATAGTTTTGATTCTTTCACCAGGCCCATTCACCTCCAATTTTGACTCCAAAACCTCTACTTTTGCCCATTTTCACCTAATAAATGGCATAATGAGCACCAATAAGGTAACAAGTTTTGTTTTTGAGGTTAACTCTTAGTTTTTCTTGTAAATTGTATTAGGAGTTATTTCTGCAACAAAATCACCTATAATTCAGTTATTACATGAATTAACTTAGTTTTATGAGTTATTACAGGAATTGAAGGTTAGCATACTTCCACCCACTCAAAGGGAGAATTTCCACCTGGAGGCACTTCTTCGACATCAGGAAATGGAAATTTACCTATTGTACCATGTTCAAGGCATTCGGCACCCAATGGTCAACACATGGTCAAATCTGACAGACAATTACAAGAAATTCGCAAAAACAGTTGCAAATATGTCAGCTTGCTCACAGAATCAGGAACGTGATGCCTAGGAGTGAAGAATAAGGTTCAATCACTTAAAATATCAAGGATTCAACTCAAATGATCATGTAGAAGTTATGTTAAGCACTAAAATGAATATCTAAACAATTTTTCTACAATCAGTTTTGTAAAACAAAGTGTAATCTTCAGTTTCTAGGAAGTGATATTCAAAAGTGGTTTTTGGAGTGACGAGGATGAATCAGTGAATTTTACGACATGGGTTTTGTGTGGAATAGGGTCATATAGGTGATGTGTGGGGTAGATTCCCCAAAAAGTGAAATACATGGGTTGTACTAGTGTTTCTTCAAAACATAATTTCCCATATTTACCTGTTATGGCCGGTTTTCAGTTTTCTTAATTTGTAAAACCTAGATTGGATATGATTGGTTAGTTCTAGGATTGAGGAATTGGTTCTTATCCTCCCCATTGAATATTTTGTATAAATATATCCTCAAAGAACAGTACATGGGATCAATTGGAGTGAAAATATTGTGATTATGAATCAGAACTTCCTATAACTGTTGAATTATACTAAAGCATTAATACAATGGAGCTTTGCCTTTAATTTATGAGTTAGATCTTTCACACAGTATGAGTTTTTCTTAAACGACATATTCCAGGAGGGCCCCCTGGACTATGTTGTATTTATGTAAGTTGTTTTAGAGTTTCTTTTATCACTTGCATTCATTTCCTATAGAGTTACATATGTTTTTTCAATTTCATGTAGATTAAGAATTCATTTTAAATAGTTTGTAGATAATGTTACTATGGTGATTAATGATTTTTTCAGACATTGATGCTAAAGACAACAACCTGATTGATTGATCTTTCATATATCGTTCCATACAAACAATCATCACACAAATATATTCAGAGTTTGAACTGAGTCTACAATACTTTTTGGTTTTTCTTCTCAGCACATTTCCTTATTGTATTGATAGAATAATGTTCCTTTCATTCATCCTTTTAATTCGTACTTGGAAATACTCTTGTTGGTCTTGAAGCTTGGTTAAATAAAACATAGTGTGTTTTCAAGTAGACACACTTTGATTGTGAATTATTTACTTGTAATATGATTCCCTACCATTGACAGTTAAGTTTGAGTAATCATGGCCAAAAGAACCATGTTCTGTTTGTGAGTCTAGCACTTTACTGCTTTGATGTTAGTAGAAGTTTTTAGGCAATTTCAAGACTAGTTCTACACATATTGTGCTTGTGTCTCACATGTTTACCTACCTGGATTGATAGAAAATGTTGAGGAATATAGACCACTAAATCAGCCCAACACTCCATTTCAAGTTTATTTTCCGTTTTGGGGGGGGTCTTCATGACAATCCTCTATTGAGGGTGTTTCCATACCCTTTGCTACCAATAGTTGTGACACCATCGATGTCAATGTGGCCAGGCTCTACTCAATTCGATCCAACCTGACCCTAGGATCTTCTTCCTCATCTTCTCCATGATATTCCTCTAAAATTTTAAGTACTCTACTTTGCTCTATCCCTGGCAACAACTCTTGTCGACTTCTTCTATAATCACTACAAGTACTTACCATACAAGTATCACTAGGTGTATTTGAACTAAAGCTCTGATACCATATAATCTTTAAATGGAAGGCTTATAGCCTGCCCATTTCATCAACGCGGATTATTGTGGAGTTTAAATTATTAAGGTCTCTATGTCTCAACAGGATGACTGCAGGCTCCTTGTGCTCTATTTAGATTGGTTACAAGATGTGAGTATTTTCAAATGGTGTTAAGTCCAATGGCTAATCACATAGCTAATTCAATTTTATCCCTAATCTTTATGCCACTATACAAAAACAATACTCCATCAACCACACTAAACTCTACTTGTCAGCTAAGTGTTATACTTTACACATACTCCATTCCCTCTTAAACATAAAAATGATCATACTACAATTTAAACATAGCTCCAGTTTCAAGGTTAGAGCATGAACAAAGAACTATTGGGTCACAAGTATAAACTTAACTTATGATTTCTTTAAGAAAACCCCACTAACTTATAACTCACTCTAGTCCACAAAAGGATGAATTCTCACTCAACCCAAGACTCTAGAGTGATAACTAGTTTCATAACTTGGTGAAAAGGGGTTGTATGTCCTATGGGAGTATTGACAACTTACTACAGAGAAATGAGTCACATGGAAAGGGTGTACAACCCATAGGAGAGAGCCAAAAGTAGCAAACAAACAATGTATAGCCTATGGGGGGTGTTAAAAACACCATCTAGTGAGGAAATTTTAGCCCGGAGCAACCATATGGTGGATGGGGAACTAGAGAACACAAACTATCAATAAAATTGTGGTCCATAGGAGAGGTACAACCCATGGAGAAGGAGAAATTTATATCCATTAAGGAAAAGGTGGTGCAGAGGAAGAGTACGACCCATGGGTGAGTGGAAACATAGAGAGTGAGAGGGAGACCTACAAGAGAGAGAAATACACCAATAGCTATGAGGAAATTTATTTAACAACTCCATATTTAATTACAACAATTTTAGAATGGGAACCATTGATTTTCCATATCCGAAATCACCTAACAATGGAGGATAGAGAGTTGTTGGGATATGCATTTTCCATTAAACCACTGCAATATGAAGAAAAAATTCCACACAATAGAGATAATTGAGTTCTTAGCTCAAAAACTAACACAACAACTAATTAAATTCTTTAGAGAAGACATTAAATCCTTAGAGAATCCACTAAAATGCAAATAGTAACTTCAATAGACTACAAATGTAAGTTAACACAACAACACACAGAGAAAAATAAATGCACATGGAGATTAATTGCCCTGGAAACCCAAATGGGAAAACCAACATTCAATTGGCTTTGGCCAAGCTCTCTATTGTGCATTAATGAGCAGGTTATAGGCTCTTTGGTTCATCTCTATGCTCCTCAATGAAGTCTAAGCAACATTCATCTTCATTCTCAGCCAAAGAACCCCTCTTCCATTGCAAGGAAATAGTAGATAGGAGGTTGGATCAACTGGAGGGATATCTAGAAGGTAAAGCATCCCCAACCCTTCAGCTTCCTCAACCTCGTTTCTCCTCCTTTTTTTTTGGTCTTTTTGTACATTAGGGAAGAGGTCAGATCTTTGCAAGGACAAGGGTGCTTGACGTGTGGTCACATCCTTGAATGAATTTATTTTTTGTGTCTCCATTGAGGCAGAGGGCATTTCCATATCTAAACTAGTTTGTAGGAACTTAATTCATCTTCCCTTTAAATACTCTCCACATTGCAGATGTGATCTATCACCAGGTGCTATGCAAAAGGAGCTCTCATGGAAGCTAGGGTTGAAAACCCTAGGTACAAGAGTATGTCATTGTTGTAACATCTCCATTTTCTTCTTGTCAATAATTAAAGTATTCAAGCTATCTAATCAAAGACTATTAGCTAAAACAAAACGTCATCGGTTTTTTTAATTTTAGTATTGAATAACATGAGAGATCAACCAAATTGAGTTAATAAATTAATTTAGAACATTCAAAATAACAATTATTGCACAAAGCGCAATAAGGTACATCTACAACCCAAGTAGATGTGTCACTTCTATAACATTAATACAGTAAAATGAAAAAATTGAAGTCTGTAAAATTGGAAAATTAAAAAATAGTGAACTGTAATAATAAAAAACTAATAAAAGGGACCATAATAATTATAAAAACATATAATAAAAGAAATCGACATAGATCCATCTCAACACTCAATCTTTTAAGCACTAAGAGAATCACCTATCTATTTCTTTTGAACCCCTTAATGCTTATTAAATACATGATTAAGATGGATCTTTATTTATAATGTGTGTGGGGATAACAATTAAGAACATATGTTTCCTCCTTGAAAATTGTAGATTCAAAATTGAAGGAGGATAGAGTATGTATGTCTTTGTATTTAAATAATCAAAATATTAAATAGAGGGGACTCCTTACTCCACAAACAAAAACATCCCATTCATAAAATCCCTTTGTCTCACAAAATAAAGATCTCCTACTTCTATTTTTAACTTCTAACTAAATTATAACTCTAAATTATAACTTAATGATATTATTATTTAATAATCTTTTATACAATCACATATTATTATTATTATTATTATTTTGAATCTAAAGTTTTAACACATAGTACGTGTAAGTCGGAATTGACACTGCCCATCCAATTTTCAATAAGCTGTTGAAATTTAGTGACGAGATGCGTGATATGCACTACACTTATGTTGTCTCCATTTTCTTCAAAGAGGACCCGGACTCAATGCGCCCACTTCCTTATGGAGCAGAACCACCGCCAAAGAAGACCTCAAGTCAATACCTTCGCTTTTCTATCTCCCGATAAATACGGCGATGTTTCTAAGTCTTCGTTAATGTTAACGCGGAGTCTTTGTTAAATTCCGCCATTTTAGTGACTTCCTTGGGACCCGGAGTCAATAGCGCCATTCCTTCACTTCTATCTCCCCTTCAATACGCCGAGTCATTGTTAAAGTCCGCCATTTTAGTAACTTCCTTGGGACTTTGCTTTTCTTCCACTCCCAAAGAAAAGCCGAGTCAATACAAGCGCCAGTAGTGAATTGATATGCAATAACAAAGTTGGCCGACAAATACTAATGGGGCCTGGTGGTGAATAATTGATATGCACTAATACGGTTTCAACATTATTTGGCCGACAAACACTAATGTGGTGGGCCAAAGAGGACGCCCATTTCCGTTACTTCTATCTCCCATTCGATACGCCGATATTTCCGTCACTTTGCTTTTCTTCCACGGCGAAAGAAGAGGTGAAGTCCATGTTATCTGTGTCAACCTTTAAATAAAATAAAATAAAATCCTAAAATTCTTTTAGCAAAGTCAATAATATTAACACAATTACAAATGAGTGTTGTATAATACTATAATCGAGGTTAAAACTATATAAATCATTGTTTTTTTGGGATGCTATGTTGAATTGTTTATTTTTATAATTTAATTTGGTTAATGGTTTAACGTGCATGATTTTGGGTTAATATAGTAACCTAGAGTATACTCTATATAGGATATTATATGTAATTATAATTACATTATTTAATTTGAAAGTTAATTTTAATTTTTTATATATTTAATAAAAATATTTAATTTTTTTAATATAATTTAATTTTAAAAAATAAATAAATAAATTTACAAAATATATATTTAAATGTAGTTTAACGTTCCCTTCTCTTATTACAAATATATGTTTAAGTTTATAATATGTATGTAACTTTGTAAAACTTTTTGTTGGATTAAAAATATTTTTAAAATATTTTCTTCTATTTAAGTCCATTCTCAAGTGGAACAAGTCTAATATGCTCCCTCTAAAGAGTGGCTATGTAGTTATTCCAATCACTAGTTCACTCACCTGTCAAATTTAAATTAGCAGTACCCAACCAACCTTGTGACAAGATGGTGGAGATTGTTGGATTTGGCAATGAATTTAATGAAACTTTCCTAATCACTTGAAATTGTAAATGGATTCTTCAGAAAGAAAGATACTTTTGTCACAACCCATTATAACATCAACACTCACTCTGACTTGTGACCCATTGCCAACTTTCGAGGCTAGGAAGGACCCAATCACAGGAAAAGCCAAGGTTTGAGCTTTCCATTGGTTTGAAACATTCTAGATGTTTTTCCTTTCCCTCCTAATCCAATGCATCATTTTACCTAGAAACATTCTAGATGATTTTCCTTTCCCTCCTAATCCAATCCATGATTGTACCAAGAGTGATGTGCTTTTGAATTAAAATCCTTCTCCATGGACTCTCTTTGGTGATCATATTCCATAATGATTTTGCAACAAGGGATTGTCCAAAAAAAAGTATATCCTTTAGACCCTACTCTCCTAATTCCTTTGCAGCTACAATCTTTCTCCAATTTACCTAATCGGTGCCCTTATATTCATTGCTACCCTACCACAAGAAGTTGAAATACTACTTCCCAATATTTTCTAAGATTCCTTTTGGGATATGGGCCAGAGTGTGTCAATATATAAGACTAGCTTCCAATGCAAACTCTATCAGAACTAAACAACATCCTCTTGACAATTATCTA
>SNQJ01S0031820.1:40840-53950 GCA_010110895.2 Picea sitchensis
ATTATTCAATTTTTTACACATGAAATTTTATAATACATATATATCAATCATTGTAGAGATAACAAGATGGATTACAATTTTCCAACTCTAAGAGGGATGAAACTAAAACCCTTGTGATGTTAATATTAAGAAAAGGGAATATCATAATTATATTAATTTAAGAACTTGAATGCTATTACATAGATTATAAAATTTGTATTCTAAAGCTAGTTTATAAAAATGGAATAGAGTTTTAAAAAATAAAATTATGGTTACTAGAGACCTTGTAAAATATGATCCATTGTCCACCTTAGGAAAATTACCATTAAATAGCATGTTTCCCTACATTATGTAGTGAAAGGTCACATTCTCAAAGATCAATTCTTGATTCCACTAGTATCCTTCCCATTCCAATGCTATTCTAACTTGTAACCATTTTCTTAGATCTATCAAAAAATCATATTCTTACAAATGAAAAGAGATTGATATTTTCATTGATGCTATCATAGATAATAAATTCACCCAAGTTGTTCCCAAATTGAGCTTGAAGTCTCCTTGTACTAGAGATGANCCATTTTCTTAGATCTATCAAAAAATCATATTCTTACAAATGAAAAGAGATTGATATTTTCATTGATGCTATCATAGATAATAAATTCACCCAAGTTGTTCCCAAATTGAGCTTGAAGTCTCCTTGTACTAGAGATGAATGGGTAGGTTTGGAAGAATCACCTAAACAAGGGTTGAAGATGCTTTTGTTGTTCTTGTATTGGAATTGGGTGTCTTTGGAGGGGAAGAGGTTCTCTCCCCCCTAGAACCAGTGAGCTCCCTTAGAACCTTTTGTCTCTTTGCTTCCAATGAAAACATATTCATAAAGAATCTCTTCTTGCAGAATGTAAGCCCACATTCATCTCCCTAATTGGGTTGGAATCAATCCATGAGCTTCTCCCCAGCTAGCTTGGACCCAATCCATAACATTATCTAAAATGGACCATATACCATTGAAGTGGTAGAATAGGGCCTACTTCCTCCAAGAATTCATAGTATCCTTCATTTGAACGATTGTATCTAAATAATAACAATATCTTGAGTCCTTGTCCATAGTAAATACATCACTGTAACATTTGTTAGAGCTATATCCTACTCTACATCTCCCTAGGGATGAGGGTGATCAACGTGTGGCCACATCCTTTCATGACTTTCCTTTTTGTGACTCTATTGAGGCATAGGGCATTGCCATATCTAAATCAGTTTGCAGGAACTTAATTGGTCTCCCCTCTAAATAATCTCCATGTTGCAAATGTGATCTAACAAGGTGCTATGCACATGGAGTTCTCACGGCAGATAGGGTCGAAAACCCTAGCCGCAATAGTATGTCATTGCTCTTGTCAATAAATAAAATATTCTGTAACTTCCTTGCGACTTCGCTACACCACCGCCAAACAAGACCCGAAGTCAATATCTCCCCTTCAACACTGCGAGTTTTCGAAGTCTTTGTTAATGTCGGTCTTTTCCATGTCTCACCACCGCCAAACAAGACCCGAAGTCCGCCTTTTTTCACTTTTCCAACTCTTCCGTGACTTCCTTGCGACTTCGCTACACCAAGTTGGATTTATCACAAATCTCACCAAGTTGCAGGTGTTGGATTTATCCAACAATAAATTCAGTGGAAGAATGCCATCTGATTTTGAGAAAATGCAAGGCTTTCGAATCAAAGCATCTTCAAATGTTGAGGATAATGAATTATATTCCATTGATCTTCAGATTGTCATTAAAGGATTTGAGTATAGTCTTCCATATTTGCTCTCCACAAACACGATAATTGATTTGTCAAACAACAATCTTAAAGGAGAAATACCTGCAAAAATAGGTAGTTTGAGTAGCTTGAGATTGTTGAATTTATCTGGAAACCAATTGGAAGGACAAATACCTACATCACTCAGTGAGATATCTACTTTGGAGCAGTTGGATTTGGCCAAAAATAATTTGAGCAGAGAGATTCCTCAAGATCTCTCTAAATTATCAAAGTTGGCGGTTTTGGATGTTTCATTTAATAGCCTATGCGGTCCAATCCCAACATGCACACAATTTTCCACTTTCAATGCAACATCATTTCTAAGGAATAAATGCTTATGGGGATGTCCTTTAGATCCATGTAATGGAAATAAAAGACCAATGAGAGAAAGAAATACTAGTCAGAATAGTAATGTCAAAGTGGGATGGTTGAATCATATGAATGAAAACATATCATTATTAGCATTGGGAATGGGACTGGGGATTGGATTTGGGGGGGTGCTTGCTATGTTCATAGCATGGGAGAGAGCTAGAAATTGGTTGTTGGGTTTACCCCGCAATAAATTGAGATCCTTCTATGGAGTGTATCGATTCCCTACATAATGAAAATGTAAACTTGTTTTATCTATAATACATATTATTATAAAAATGTTTTCTATTCACATATATTCATTCATTCATAACTATTACTAAATTTACTTTAAATTTTATTACATTAGTTTTCATTAGCTAAATTACCATTCCGGAATTACTTTATGCTATGCATTATTGTTGTTACTACATTACTCTTCCTTTACCAAAATTACTTTATGCGACGTGGTATTGTTTCCATTGTTAGTCCCCGCCGAAGATGTAGAGGGACTATAGCGATCGATAATTCGTTGACTTCATGAAATATTAATGCACTATTTTTACATATCAATGTATTATTTCTACATACTTTTATTAATCAATGAATGCAAATCTTATAGATATTTAAAAGTTTATAATAACCAAACATTTATAACCTTAGACATTCATTAACTAAACAATGATATTCTTTTAAATTTATAAATTACAAATAATAAGACAAACTAAGAAAGAGAATAATGAAAAGACATAGTAACAAATCAACATAATATAGAGTAACCAATCTACTATTATGAAAAATCCTCACACATATACCACCATTAATTTGTATAGTAGTTGATATACTTTTCATATGACTAATATGAATTTATAAAATGTCAATTAAAATGAAGAATATATGAGAGAATGTATAAAGAAATAGGGTACAACTAACTAACATATATTTAAAGTAGCTAGATTTTCCTTCATAAAAGATCTTGGATTCCATTCTAAATATTTATATTACCATGTTATACAATTTTTTAAAAGATGATTATTGGAACAAGTTAATGGATAATAATTCATATGTTATAATAATAATTTAGGATACAATCATTTCACAATAGGAATAACATATCTTTAGAAAAATCACACATTTGTAACTTTGAAGAATTTTGATGATTATTAATGTATATGATTTAAACCTACAATGTTATAGTAAAAAAATGACAACATAATTTTTTTTACTTTTTTTTTTTAAAGAGTGACAAATTTTTTCAATCACATTTAATTTATATTTTTCAAAGATTTTAAAAAGGATTTCACATCATCTACAAGTATTCGTCATTCATGTCTTCATAATTACAAGTCTTTGTAATAATATACTTATTTTCATCACTTCATAGATCATTTTTGTTGGAGTCATTCACAAAAATTATGTTTTTACAATCATATATACCATTAAGTACAATGTTTCAAAACATTTACCCAAATTATTTACTATCAAGGAACAATTCAATAATTGAATTTGTTGTCATTGTGTTTTTCATAAATGTCATCATAATAGTGACACAAAAATATTTCAACACAATAAAACCTAATGAATACATGACTTTCATATATAAATGGAGTTGCAAATCAATACTTATAAAAAATTAATTAATTAATTTTTGTTTAGATGAAAATACTATAAAAAGATTAAAAGTACTATTGGAATTATCAAACACAACCTAATATATAAAAAAAAGAGGTCTTATTAACATATAAAGCACTATCACACATAGAAAACATTAGAGTAAAAAGCACTAATTACATTATTTAACATATTTTCAAGTTTTTTGCAACAAATCTCATGTTACTTGTGTCATTCATGTGTAGCAAGCATGGTCAAAATTGATCTTACAAGTATGTCTCATTCACATCATCATAATTATAACATTTTGTAATTGCATAATTTCCTTTATCATTACAATTATGCTTTTATTTGGAATTGACTACAATCATTATATTTCTAGCATAATAAGCACCCTTTAAGATCTCTCAAATATTATTTATATGTTTGAGATGTACATGTGAATTCCCAACACCAACATAACCCTCTCTACATATCATGTCACAATCTTCTTCTATTAAAATGAATTTAAATTTCCCCCTTTTAAATCTTGATCTCTTAAATAAAAATGACAAAAAATCATTCAAATTTTTATGTTGCACTGATGTCCATATACCAACCTCAAAAATACTAATGCATTGTTCAAAAAAATCTCTAACCTCTAGGTATATAAAATAAATCTTTGTACTTGTATGGATGTCTAGATTTCTTGAGAATGACTTGTTTTGTAATGATTTGTTCAGGGGGTTGGATTCCCAAATCTCAACAGGAGGGATTAAATCCAAAAAAGAGGCCCAATTAGAATCTTCAATGTTGAAATGGAATAATTATTTGGATTATGGCTAGGTAGCCATTTGATGGGCTTTAAGTAAAAGGTTTAAATTTGTTGGGTATTTCTTTTTTCTTTTCTTCTCTTATATGGTGAATGAAAAGAAGGAAAACTAACTTAAGTGAAGGGATTAAAGAATACTATTTATGAGAGATAAATCTTAGAAAAGTACAAGAAAGTACCACTGTAATTCTTTAGCATGAGTAATACTAAACAAAATAACTTTAACAATGATATTTTCAAGAACACAAAAATAAATTGTTATAGGAAAAGAAAGTTATACGAAAGAAATACAAATATTTCCATTTCATTATTAGTTAACTATAAGTAATTTTATAGCAAATTAATTAAATGAATATCAATGAAATTATTACAGAACATAAATAACAATCAAAATCCTAAATAGAAAACACATTATAGGTTTGCTAAATATTTATAAGCAAACATTTCATATATAATCCAAGATAACTTAATCATATAATCAAAAATCCTTACTAGACATCATAAGACAAGATGTAACAACAAAATAATCTACTAATTGAGTCACTCCACAACGATCCTTCAATCATTTTTTTAAAATAAACGAAACAAAAGTTTATATTCATTCAAAAACAGTTGCGCCGAGGCTAGCAACGACTACATCCATCAGGGTTCATGAAGCTCCCCCAAAACTGGAGACATTTCTAGATAGACATCTAAAGACAATAGAGACTCCTCAAAACAAGAATTTTGTGCATTTTGACAAGTAACATGTCTAACATATTGACACAAAATACATATAACTGGAATAAATATTCAAACTAGTGATAGAGATGTACACTACCTTCTTCTTCCTGCCCCTTTCTAGAATAAGGGGAGCTTGGACCTTCAATATCCATAGGATCATGCACCTAGTGGATCAATTGATCTTCTTGTAGTTAGGCTTGAAGTGAATTCTCAATACCATGATTGTTAGAAGTGATGGTGAGAGACTCCTCACACTGAGAAAGACCCTGGAAGCGAAGTCTATTACTGCACAATCTGAAGAGAAGGTACACTTTTTCCATCTCTTGGCAACCTCTCTTTACTGCACAATCTGAATCTTTCTGGTAATAATCTTAGTGGAAGAATTCCACCCGAACTCGGGCAGCTTAAAGCGCTTAGAATATTAGATCTCTTCTAGAAATCATTGGAGAGATATATTCCAAAATCGATCTCTAATTGCACACGTCTTCGATGGATCGACCTTTCTTATAACTTCTTGAGAGGGACCATACCAACAGATTTTGGTCGTCTCGCCGAGTTGGAACATCTCGATTCGGGAGGGAACAATTTCAGTGGTCCAATCCCCTCTGTTTACGGTTTGATGAAGAGTCTATCTTATCTCCACTTGGGATGGAATTGTTTCAGTGGTCCAATCCCCTCTGTTTTCAGTTTGATGAAGAGTCTATCTTATCTCGACTTGGCAGTGAACAATTTCAGTGGTCCAATCCCTTCTGTTTTCGGTTTGATGACAAGTTTATCTCATCTTGACTTAAGTCACAACCTATTAAGTGGTCACATTGTACTTAGCAATTGTACTCAGCTATCGTACATCGACGGTTCTTTCAACCTCTTTGGAAGAATTCCCACTCTCTGCAATTGTACTCAGCTGTCACATATTGACTTTTCTCATAACGACATCCGTGGAAGAATTCCAATGGAATTGGGGCATTTTACTCAGCTATCATACATTGACTTTTCTTCTAACAATATCAGTGGAGGAATTCCAATGGAATTGGGATTACTACAAAAGCTAGAGAGGTTGGTTCTAATCTCTAACAAATTGGAGTCGGTAATTCCTTTGGCTCTAGGAAATTGTAGTAATCTCTTCATGGTATATCTGAGTTCAAATAGTCTCACAAGTTCAATTCCTAAAGAAGTAGGAAACATCCACTCCCTTCTATACTTGGATTTGCATTTAAACAACTTAAGTGGTCATATTCCACATAGCATAGGAAAGCTCCACTCCCTTAAATACTTGTATTTAGCTTCGAACAACTTAATTGGCCATATCCCACATAGCATAGGAAAGCTTACCTCCCTTCAAAATTTGCATTTGGAGTCAAACAACTTAAGTGGCCATATCCCACATGCATAAGAAAGCTCAATACTCTCTCAAGTTTGGATATATCTAGTAACAATATTTTTGGGAGTATTCCTAACAACATTAGTGGTATGGTTTCACTTCAATATTTATATTTATAAAAAAACCTACTTAGTGGGGATCTAGGCAACATACACTTTCCACTTTCTTTGCAATACTTCTCAGCATACTCTAACTATTTTTCAGGGACATTGCCAACATCTTTGGCCTATACTTCATGTGAGTTGTTGGATTTAAGGAAAAATCAATTAGATGGTGAGCTTCATGGGTGCCTTGCAAACTTTCAATACTTAAGAGTGTTAATTATTGGTTATAATAATATCTATGGAAATATTCCTCAATCGATCACAAATCTCACCAAGTTGCAGGTGTTGGATTTATCCAACAATAAATTCAGTGGAAGAATGCCATCTGATTTTGAGAAAATGCAAGGCTTTCGAATCAAAGAATCTTCAAATGTTGAGGATAATGAATTATATTCCATTGATCTTCAGATTTTCATTAAAGGATTTGAGTATAGTCTTCCATATTTGCTCTCCACAAACACAATAATTGATTTGTCAAACAACAATCTTAAAGGAGAAATACCTGCAAAAATAGGTAGTTTGAGTAGCCTACGGTTGTTGAATTTATCTAGAAACCAATTGGAAGGGTGGATACCTTCATCACTCAGTGAGATATCTACTTTGGAGCAGTTGGATTTGGCCAAAAATAATTTGAGCGGAGAGATTCCTTGAGATATCTCTAAATTATCAAAGTTGGTGGTTTTGGATGTTTCATTTAATAGCCTATGTGGTCCAATCCCAACATGTGCATAGTTTTCCACTTTCAATGCAACATCATTTCTAAGGAATAAATGCTTATGGGGATGTCCTTTAGATCCATGCAATGGAAATAGAATACCATTGAGAGAAAGCAATACTAGTCAGAATAGTAATGTCAAAGTGGGATGGCTAAATCATATGGATGAAAAAATATAATTATTAGCATTGGGAATGGGACTGGGGATTGGATTTGGGGAAGTGTTTGCTATGTTCATAGCATGGGAGAGAGCTAGAAATTGGTTGTTGGGTTTACCCCACAATAAATTGTGAGTCTTCTATGGAGCGTAACGATTCCCTACATAATGAAAATGTAAGCTTGTTTTATCTATAATACTTATTATTATACAAATGTTTTCTATTCACATATCTTCATTCATTCATAACTATTACTAAATTTACTTTAAAATTTATTACATTATTTTTCATTAGCTAAATTACCATTCCGGAATTACTTTATGCTATGCATTATTGTTGTTACTACATTACTCTTCCTTTACCAAAATTACTTTATGCGACATGGTATTTTTTCCATTGTTATTAGTCCCCACCGAAGGTGTAGGAAGACTATAGCGATCAATAATTTGTTGACTTCATGAAATATTAATGCACTATTTTTACATATCAACGTATTATTTCTACATACTTTTATTAATTAATGAATGCAAATCTTATATATATTTAAAAGTTTATAATAACCAAACATTTATAACCTTAGACATTCATTAACTAAACAATGATATTCTTTTAAATTTACAAACTACAAATAATAAGACAAACTAAGAAAGAGAATAATGAAAAGACATAGCAATAAATCAACATAATATAGAGGAACCAATCTACTATTATGAAAAATCCTCACACATATACCACCATTAATTTGTATGGTAGTTGATATATTTTTCATATGACTAATATGAATTTATAAAATGTCAATTAAAATGAAGAATATATGAGAGAATGTATAAAGAAATAGGGTACAACTAACTAATTGTATAATGAACATATATTTAAAGTAGCTAGATTTTCCTTTATAAAAGATTTGGGATTCCATTCTAAATATTTATATTACCATGTTATACAATTTTTTAAAAGATGATTATTGGAACAAGTTAATGGATAATAATTCATATGTTATAATAATAATTTAGGATACAATCAATTCACAATAGGAATAACATATCTTTAGAAAAATCACACATTTGTAACTTTGAAGAATTTTGATGATTATTAATGTATATGATTTAAACCTACAATGTTATAGTGAAAAAATGACAACATAATTTTTTTTACTTTTTTTTAAAGAGTGACAATTTTTTTCAATCACATTTAATTTATATTTTTAAAAGATTTTAAGAGGATTTCACATCATCT
The DNA here is from genome assembly GCA_010110895.2 of Picea sitchensis. NCBI lineage: Eukaryota > Viridiplantae > Streptophyta > Pinopsida > Pinales > Pinaceae > Picea > Picea sitchensis. Next base: position 49,702 of record SNQJ01S0031820.1, read on the forward strand.
ACAAGTACTCGTCATTCATGTCTTCATAATTACAAGTGTTTGTAATAATATACTTATTTTCATCACTACATAGATCATTTTTGTTCGAGTCATCCACAATTATGTTTTTACAATCATATATACCATTAAGTACAATGTTTCAAAACATTTACCCAAATTATTTACTATCAAGGAACAATTCAATAATTGAATTTGTTGTCATTGTGTTTTTCATCAATGTCATCATAATAGTGACACAAAAATATTTCAACACAATAAAAACTAATGAATACATGACTTTTATATATAAATGGAGTTGCAAATCAATACTTATAAAAAATTAATTAATTAATTTTTGTTTAGATGAAAATACTATAAAAAGATTAAAAGTACTATTGGAATTATCAAACACAACCTAATATATAAAAAAAGAGGTCTTATTAACATATAAAGCACTATCACACATAGAAAACATTAGAGTAAAAAGCACTAATTACATTATTTAACATATTTTCAAGTTTTTTGCAACAAATCTCATGTTACTTGTGTCATTCATGTGTAGCAAGCATGGTCAAAATTGATCTTACAAGTATGTCTCATTCACATCATCATAATTATAACATTTTGTAATTGCATAATTTCCTTTATCATTACAAATATGCTTTTATTTGGAATTGACTACAATCATTATATTTCTAGCATAATAAGCAYCCTTTAAGATCTCYCAAATGTTATTTATATGTTTGAGATGTACATGTGGATTCCCAACACCAACATAACCCTCTCTACATATCATGTCACAATCTTCTTCTATTAAAATGAATTTAAATTCCCCCCTTTTAAATCTTGCTCTCTTAAATAAAAATGACAAAAAATCATTCACAGTTTTATGTTGCACTGATGTCCATATACCAACCTCAAAAATACTAATGCATTGTTCAAAGAAATCTCTAACCCCTAGGTATATAAAATAAATCTTTGTACTTGTATGGATGTCTAGATTTCTTGAGAATGACTTGTTTTGTAATGATTTGTTCAGGGGATTGGATTCCCAAATCTCAACAGGAGGGATTAAATCTACAAAAGAGGCCGAATTAGAATCTTCATTGTTGAAATGGAATAATTCTTTGGATTATGGCCAGGTAGCCATTTGATGGGATTTAAGTAAAAGGTTTAAATTTGTTGGGTATTTATTTTTTCTTTTTTTTCTCTTATATGGTGAATGAAAAGAAGGAAAACTAACTTAAGTGAAGGGATTAAAGAATACTATTTATGAGAGATAAATCTTAGAAAAGTACAAGAAAGTACGATTGTAATTCTTTAGCATGAGTAATGCTAAACAAAATAGCTTTAACAAGGATATTTTCAAGAACACAAAAATAAATTGTTATAGGAAAAGAAAGTTATATGAAAGAAATAAAAATATTTCCATTTCATTATAATCATATAATCAAAAATCCTTACTAGACATCATAAGGCAAGATGTAACAATAAAATAATCTACTAATTGAGTCACTCCACAACGATCCTTCAATCATTTTTTTTAAATAACCGAAACAAAAGTTTATATTCATTCAAAAACAGTTGCGCCAAGGCTAGCAACGACTACATCCATCAGAGTTCATGAAGATCCCCCAAAACTGGAGACATTTCTAGATAGACATCTAAAGACAATAGAGACTCCTCAAAACAAGAATTTTGTGCATTTTGACAAGTAACATGTCTAACATATTGACACAAAATACATATAACTGGAAAAAATATTCAGACTAGTGATATATATGTACACTACCTTCTTCTTCCTGCCCCTTTACAGAATAAGGGGAGCTTGGACCTTCAATATCCATAGGATCATGCACCTAGTGGATCGGTTGATCTTCTTGTAGTCATGCTTGATGTGAATTCTCAGTACCATGATTGTTAGAAGTGATGATGAGAGACTCCTCACACTGAGAAAGACCCTAGAAGGGAAGTCTATTACACTCTATCTCCAGGGAATCAATTCATTGTTTTTGAAGAAAAATGAGACTTGTAATGTTAGCATTATGGGTGATGTTGGCCTGTTCAATTTCAATGATTTTGGAGGAAATTACCACTAGAGCACTATTGTTGGCCTAGATGATGTCCTCATTCCTTCGTAGGACTCATTGAATCTCCTTTATATCTTCATTTTCCATAGCAGACTTGTCCACACCTTCAACAGAGGAAAAATCCAAAGAGTCCATCGATAAACTAAAGGGAAAATAGAGGGAGGAAATTTGCTTTCAATCCAACCCAAGATACCCCAAATCCATCAAGGAAGGTCAATTCAAAAACCATTGAGGGAACAAAACTTCCAGATTAAACCAATTCTCCCAATTCCCATAATCATAAGAAAAAAGTATACAAAGAAACTTACCAAAGAAAAAATGTTGAAATTATAGAACTTACATGGATAGAGCACCGAGATAGGAATAAAGAATCAACATCGAAAGCAAAGCATGGCCCTATACCACATACCCCAAAGCATGGTAGGAAGGGGTTGAATGCATGAAAAGAGAAAATCAAATTCATGTCAAATCAATTCAATTCACTTCACTTTTTTTCCAAAGAAAACCTTAAGGGAAAATCCAAGGGATGCTTCCCCACATTCATGGATGGCATCCCTAGTAAACCTATTGATGTAGAATGATGAACCTAACCCAAGGGGATTTGAACCAAGAACTTACTGGTGTGAATATATCCAAATTCCCCATAATATTGGAGACAATCGGTTGAGATAACCCCTTGGGATAGTTCACTTCACCTAATTAGATTTTCATTATTTTTCTTCCAACCAATGTTGTTCCTATTAAAATACTTCTACCATTGTAATGTACCCAGTCTTCAAGATTAGCATCGCTACTACAAAAAAATGGCTTAGCATAATTTGCTACCATTTAAAAATTTCATGCACATAGCATGTCAAATACTCATGTAACTAACAACATAGTAAAAACCATGAATGCATGCAACCCAACAAACATAACAACATTCAAATTAACATTTACATAGAAGAATAATCATAATAAAAACTACATAAACACTTATATGTTCATAATAAAACCAACTGGATGCATATGAAGGGAATTCCTCCCAACCATAGGCTTGTTGTTCATTTTATCTCAAGATAAATCCACCCCCAAGTTGAGGCTATGAGTCCACAAGGAGATATGTCCCTCCTAGTTTTCCACTCTCCACACTCACCAGCCCAAAACCCAGGTTCTACTCCAACAACAGTTCCAATCCACCAACTCTCTTCCTCTTAACCTGCAAAACCCAAGGAATGTACCCCCTTCACTATTATTAGTCCATCAAGATGTACCATTCATTTATCAGGGCTCCAAAGAACTTGTTGTTGGTTGTGGAGCCCGATTATCTTTTTGATTCAGAGGTCTTTGTTTTCAGTCCTGTTTATACCCCATGAATAATTTACACCCTAGAAGAATGTACACTCCTCCACATGGGGGAGTGCAGGGGGGTTAATTTCATTGTAAATCTGGACCATTCATTATAAGGTCGCAGATCTGATGGTAGAAATTATGTTTGAGTTTTTTGCCCTAGAAGGAAACCCTCTTTTATGAGGGAAATGTATTGCGGCTATGTATCAGTGTGAGTATTGTATTATGAGTGAGGAGACTGCGAGAGAAAGAAGAGGAAGTTACAACGGGTGTGTTGTAGGTTGTATCCCTTCATTTGCTGGATAATAATAAAGGAAGAACCTGGCAATTTCTCTGGTGGACGTAGCCCACACTGGGTGAACCACGTATATCTATGTCTCTATTGTATTGTGTATCTTCTGTGTTTTATTTCCTCATTTGTTTATTTTATTTCTCTGCGATCATGTTTTTCTAACAACTGGTATCCGAGCGAAAGATAAATCGCCATAAAAGAGGGTTCCTGGTTCGAGTGGGAGCAATGGCGGAAGATGGAAAGTTTAGGGTTGATAAATTTAATGGACAAAACTACCAGTTATGGAAGATGCAGATGGAAGATTATTTATATCAGAAGGATCTATTCCTACCATTGGGTGGAATAACAAAGAAGTCGACGGCCATGAAGGATGAAGAATGGGAGGTTCTTGACAGAAAGGCATTAGGAATGATACGGATGAGCCTGGCAGTGTCGATGGCTTTCAATATTTCGAAAGAAAAGATAACGAAGGAGATGATGGACATATTGGCTAAATTGTATGAAAAACCCTCGGCGTCCAATAAGGTATTTATAATGAAGAGATTATTTAATATGAAGA